>JAHZNE010007076.1:0-15467 GCA_027744055.1 Callyntrura sp. NNG-2020 | reverse complement strand
ATCATTATCTGAAATTTACTATGTTTTACGTTAATTAACACTGTTGTAGCCTCTCTATAATTGTTAAATGTTTACACAATAAAGTTGATATATTACTATCAATTTTTTAAATCTTACATCTATCAATGTTACTTTTATTTGTCATGTATACTCGTCTCTGTGATATGTTCGTAATAAAATTACTGAACATTTTTTACAAATGTTTTACTACTCCCTATAAAACGTAAGGCTTTAAATTTAATATCTAAATGCAAAACTTGCAAAAGTTGAAAGTGATAGTTGCTCATAGTTGATAATACTTATACAGAACTATATTATTTTATTTTATTACCTTATCCGAACTAGAGTCCCCCATTTTATATAAGAACAACTGAACAACTTGAGAAATGACCTCAGATGGGAGATGTGATCAGTAATGATCACTGGTTATTAAGGGAAACAATATACAACACGTGTACTACTTAATTTTGACGGGCCGGGCAGAGGTCAATTAATTGAATTAATGCATATGCAAGAGCGGACACACATCTGAATCAAAACTGTTTTATTTTCTGTTTTCCAGCTTCCCCTTCCCCATTTGTTTTCCAGTTCTCAAATGCTTCCGTTTCCTTATCAATCAGAGACCAAAGTGACCCAATACTTGTCCGTGTTATAAAGGAAAATGACTGTTGTGTAGTTGTGTTGTTGGCTGTGGAATAGTGAGTGTGCTATTAAAATATAGCAGATGATGTTCTGTGTAATGTATACAGTCTATAGCCTATTATTCTATATGTATTTTTATATAGAAATGAGTACATCTCTCAAGTGAGTGAAAAAAGACATGTGCTTCTAGCATAGCACAAACTTGGGCACATCCCAAGTTCCAATCCCGAACTATTGATGGAAATTGATGGATTTTTCGGATCTTACGAATATTCGCAAGTAAGCTTCCCTCTAAAGCTTTTCACGTCGGTACTTGCTTTATAGGTGAACTACCCTAACACAGCTCTACAATAATGTCGACAGAACAAAAATATTTACTTGAGAAATGTTACAAAATGCATAATGTTAGTATCATCATCATCTCACTTTTTACATTACTGCACTTTATGCCTTTTTCTACAAATGAAATCCACTTGAACACGATGCTTTCACCATTTACTACGCATATATTGGTTACGTTACTTGACCAGACACTAGAGCCATTCCACGAACTTCGTGGCAAAATTGTCAAATTGTTGATATTATATGGGTCAATGGGTCTACACATGGGTGGGTCACATTTTTCTCGCAAGTACTGCAAACTTAGTTTGTCCTACCACCTTTATGTTAGACTGAACTGGTAATCTATTTAATCACCATTTTACGCCGTTTCAAAGCAAACCTCCACGCCATGCAAAATGCATATTTTAAGTGCTGATATGTCTTATTTTAGTTCAAAATCAACTTTTTCTGCCATATTCATAAGCTGAAGCAAATAGGTTTATTAGGTAAGAGTAGGGAATATGATCCTTTGTTTACTTAATGGCATGGCTGGCGGAGGGTCCTAATCAGCCAAGTTATGGCGTTACGTTACATACTAAACAAAGATTACGAACAAACTCTTTGCGTCGTAATTAACCATTTACAATAATAATTAAGAACACAAACGTTTTAAAATGTAAAGTAGCTAGCCAACTTCGACGAGTATGGTTTCATTCATTTTTGAAGATTAGAGATAACACTTTATAGTTTGAATTTCCGGCTATTGTTTTTGTTGTTGCAAGAAGAAAGAATGACAATGACAAAAAACTACTAAATCCCAAAAGTGTGACAATTTTATTACGACCAAGTTTATTGACTAAAACTGCCGTAGTGTATATAATGTACAAAATAGTAATAATTTCATTTAATACGGTGCACAGTGCATCGTGCACTGTAGTTAGTTAACCTGTTCCAATCGGAGTTAACATGTCGAAGTGGTGAGCAAAACAATATTTAACCATAATGTAACCTTTGGGTACTTAATAATTTACTGCCAGGTTTACTCATTCGGAATGCTATAAATGTCAAACTTGCGAAACGCAATTTGGAATCCCGTTGTAATTGAAAGTAGAATTGTGGTTGCAAATGACGTTTTGGAAATTTTTCCAGAGCTAGTATGAAAAATCAGTATGTAAGTAAACTGATTAATGATGATTATGTGATTAGGATGTTGAGAGCTCGATTGCACGTGTATGGATGAAAGATTGATTTAGGTGTTTTTAAAATTGTATTTAGGTACCTATTTTGTTTTGTTTCGTTTTAACAAAAGCTGATTTCCAACATTAAAGCATATAATAATGGTCTTACGTAGTTCCATTTTAACACAACAATTACAGCATACAAGTCACATTATAATATTTAATTAAAATCAAAAACGGGTTTAACTTTTCGGATACCTAAAGGAGGTTTAGCGTGGCACATGGCACAAAGTCAAAAGTACATAACGGCAAGGGTATATGGAACTGCCCCTGCCCTGCCACTATTACTGTGTAGTCGTATCGATGCATTCAGCATGCCATGATGCCATACAAGCTGCTTACAAGCACAAGTAAGTGCTTACCTGAAGTCGAAGTAAAACTGTTTTAACATTGAGTTTAGACAAAGAGAATCAAGAAGCGGTACCCATCGAACTTTTGCATCGTGTCTCCCTCTTCATGAACTGAACCCATAACTATCCAACTTGAAGGTGCATGCATGCTTCAATATTCTTTATTCTTCAGAGAGTGGGTTATGTCAGCCGCAGCACATCGTCATCGTAGTCGTCCGTAGTCACTTTACTGTTGCTGTTACATTTATAGTAAATTAAGGAGTCTCGGATAAGGTTTCAAAATGAGGTAAGAAATAATTAAAACTATAAATATCTAAATAAATTATAATCAACTGTTTGGAAATTGTTGGAAATGTAATAATATAAAAAAATCACCATAAAATGAAAGGGCTAAATTGTTATTTTTCGCTTTTATAACTTTTCAGTAAGATTTCGAAGGAAATGTTGTTGGAGTGTGTGAATGCTGTTATTCAGCATTCACAGGACAAGAAGCGCAAGTTCTTGGAGACGGTTGAACTCCAAATTGGGTTGAAGAACTATGACCCTCAAAAGGACAAGCGTTTTAGCGGAACTGTTAAGTACGATGAGAATACGATTTAAGGAGACATGGCCTTTACCCAGGGTCATTAAATATAATTGGGGAGGCAGATGAAAATCTGCCGCATTTATTTTCATATAGGCACCATCAATTATAGCATAAAGACTCCCACCCAGGGTCTTAAAAGAAATGGGGAGGCAGTTTATGTGTTGCATAACTGTCGAATTTGTTGGCGTTAGGTATAAACATCTTGTGTTTTCGACGATTGTTTCGCTCGGTACTAATTCTGATAATAATGTTTATAGGCTCAAACACATTCCCCGACCAAAGATGAGCGTGTGTGTTCTTGGGGATCAACAACATTGCGACGAGGCTAACGCTAATAACGTACCATGCATGGATGCCGAAGCCTTGAAGAAGTTAAACAAGAACAAAAAACTTGTCAAGAAATTAGGTAACCCCCCTGAAATGAATGCATATGATAGAAGCTACATCGGCTAGTATATTTTCTTGAAATTTTATGATGTTTAATAGCATGTATTAGATTATGACATTTAGTGATCGAAAACACTTTCTGAAATTATTTTTTAATCTCTAAAATTTACACAGTTTGTACGAAGTAAACTTTAAAAAACGGTTTGCTATCACACCCAACAGAAACTTTTTTTCTTGGATTTTCGTATTGTTTTGTTAATGACATCATTATTGTCTCCGTTGTAGGTGCTGTGTCTTTGTGTGGCTGTTGGGCATGTCGGTCTTAGTTCTGAAGAACTGGCTAGTAATGTCAACGTTTCAATCAACTTTCTTGTTTCCCTGTTGAAGAAACATTGGCAAAACGTCCGTTCCCTTCACATCAAGTCATCGATGGGTCCTCCACAACGACTCTACTAAGTACTGCTTCACCTATCTTCAGTACATTCCTTCATGTGGTTGGATGAATAAAGTTGAATTTCAATGAAACTATTAAATTTTACGTTATATTTATTTATATGAAATGCATATGACCACATGACACATAAAAATAAGTCTTAAAGACAAGTACGGCAAAAGTGTCCACTCGCAATACTGCAAGTTCCGCGCGGCGTCCCAAATACCTCACGTCCTTTCCATTTTTCTTGTATGTTGTGTCCTTCAAATTAGGCTTGCGTCGGTTCTTTGTTCATCCGACTAAAAAAATTATTTTCATTTTATATGCATGTAACAACTGAAACAAATTGGAATCAAATTTTTTAATCTTACGAATAAGTTAATATACGTTTTAGGAATTTCCGCAATGAGCTAGTCATTACTCAGTAAAGTGCTTTCATTAAAAACTGAACTGAAGAATAAGTTGATCTGGGTTGGAATCCACATTCTGGAAGGTCGAGTGACGCCATCACCTCACGATATTTATGCATACACGGTTATCCTTCCATAATTCGCCGCAATGACATGTGGTGCATGGTGTGCATGTATTGTCTATAGTCTATGTATATATAGCTGAACAGATATTCCCATATCTCGTCAGCTGATTTGTGGAACAACATCTCCTCTACTCAACAATCACTACTAGTTCCCATTCATGGTCGTTCGTTCGGGTCGCATTTCCTTTTTAATACCAATGTGTGCTAAAAGCAAATAAACTTGGGAAGGAAAGGAGTAATAGTTAGTTACGTGAATCACTGTGTAGTGGAACAGTATGGCAGCACCGGTTGGAGGTGCTCACTTAACCAGTACAGTTACAGTACGACCATCCGTCTTCGAAATCCTGTCTCACGAAGGCTTTGCTAGAACGCTAAAACCGGCAGCGCATCATGTTGTAAAGGTTTGTGATGGTGAAGGAGCGATACGGAGTCCCAAAGTTAATTGAGCTATTTTGAACTGACAAGTAAACTACTTCGGCTGTTACCTCCGAAATGGCCTGAGTTGGGTTTCACTATATGCAGTTTTTTGCGCTGAATCTAGTGATATCAACATCTCAGTTGAATGAGGCCATGGGTGGGCACTACAGGGCCTTCAATGTGATAAGTGTAAAACGTCTTGAAGGATAAGGCATTTTAAAAATCTGGTTCCATCACTATTTAAGGGGTCATGCATACACATGAACATCACATTTTGCAGCGTGTGACGCCACCGAAAGGGCTTTCGCTTGTAAGTCACTTTTCCAAAGCTTTATGGATCACTACTTAAACTTGGGATTTAAGTAGTGACATTTTCAGTGGGCCCATAAAGTATAATATAAATGTACGCACACGAATTGGTGACCAACTAACGTTTGAAGGTAAAAAATTTCAGCACATTTTCAGTGAAGAGATTTTACGCTTGCCACGCTGAAGATGTAAAGAGTGTATGGCCTCGATTGGAATCATGTTGATGTTACCGAAATGTATACAATTAAATTTCTTACATATATCTCAACTTATTTTCCCAGTTAGAGGAATGGTCGATAAAGCTTAGGAATAGTGACCCTCAAGCAAAAGCCCTTCCGGTTGCGTCACACGCTGCAAAATGTGATGTTCATATGCATGCATGGCCCCTTAAATAGTGATGGAAAAAGATTTTTAAAATTCCTTTTCCTCCAAGAGGTTTTACACTTACCACATTGAAGGCCCTGGGGTAACCACCCGTGGCCCCATTCAACTGAGATGTTGATGTTCAACAGCGCAAAAAAATTCATATAGTGAAACCCAACTCCGGCCATTTCGGAGGTAACAGCCGAAGTAGTTTACTTGTGAGTATATGCATTTCAACGTTTGATTTTTCATTCCACAATATTTTTCAGGTGCTGGCTGAGAACAACCCATGTGGAATATTTGGATTAATATACCGGTATTTTGATGAAATATATTTAGCGTTTGATGTGGTTATCCAATGGCATTATATATTGACCAGAGGTAAGTAATAATTTTTGCGCTATTGTTTTACATTTCGGTAGACGAAATTGGCTTTAGTTTTAATAAATTACAAAAATACAAGTAATATTTTGTTTCAGGTGCCACTCTGAGTGAAGCATTTTATGGCTTGGAAAGAAAACTAATAACTACGGATCAAAAGCTTTCAAGAATCAGAGTATCTTATGTGGTTTCAGTCCTTCTACCATATATCTCTGATAAACTTGAAAAGGTTTGCAAGGATGTCGCGGAAGAAAATGTTCATAATTACGTTTCACCAAGTATGGTGGTGAGTGCTGAAAAAAATCTTTTCAAAATAGGAATGAATAGATCTCAAATGGTGTGTTTTTAATTAACTTTTAGAGCCAAAATGAGTCTATAGGAACTATTGCCCAACGCAAGAGGTTTGCTCTAGTCTATCCACATTTGAAGACAGCTCTAAAGGCTGTTGATTTACTTTACTTAATGTCGTACACGTTTGGACGTTCCAATCATCATAGTTTAACATTTAAGCTCCTTAAAATGTCTCTGTCGTACACATCAGAAGAACGAGCGAAATTCATGGAATCAAAAACTGCGGAGCTTTTTACTTTATCACAGTGGAAGTGAGTTTTTATTGTTTATGGATAATTAATGTTGATGGGTGACGAATGTTCAAAGGTTGCCCGTTTCTAAAGTGCGTTTGAACATATGCAGAGCAGTATTTAACATGATTAAAAAAAAATTTATATTTGCAATAGGAACCCAAGAAATTTACCAAAACTTATACTAAGAACACTAGGGGAGAGTGCTTTGTGGATTGTAGAAATCGGAACTTTTTTCATCCAGTTTCTTGATTGGTGGCATCGGGATGAAAACTCGTCTAGAGTCCCTTTGTCATCTCTTCAGATACCTTCTGCTCCGCAAACGTTAAACCCACAAAAAGTTCAAAGTTTCGTGCCATTACTTTCATCTGACATGAATAGATGTCCATTGTGTCGAAGTGAATTTCGAAACCCAACTGCTATTTCTGTTAGCGGGTAATTTTTCAACATTTTTGCAAGAACAACCATGATCATTTTAAATACTTTATCTAATTTTTTTCGAAATATGACAAATAATAATAAATGTCTCATATTTATTCTTTTCAGTGTGGTATACTGCTATGGGTGTATACTTCCATATATAAGACAAAATAATAAATGCCCATTAACTAATCTTCCATGTAATAAAGACCATTTAATAAGAGTATACAGATAAAAACGTTGTAAATAAATCGGTATGTGTTTTTTTTTGTAAATACGTAATTAAATAAATATGTATTATTTATTCGTTAACTATAATTTATTCAAACTGTAAAACTATTTTTCCGCATCAACCTGATCTTTATCAATTAACGTTCCAACGATATCTTGGGCAAGGGTAACCGCTTTTTTCACATTGTTTATTTTGTTGACTTTAGCCTGGTACACTGTTCCTCTTACGTTACCTTTCCCGTCTAATACTTTGCATAACGTGTCACCTAGATTGCTTAATTTTTCCTTTTCCAAACCTGCTCCGACAACAAACATGTGTCCTGATGAACCGTCAGTTTTAATAGTAATCAACAAAACGGAACTTTTCTAGACAATAATAAAAAAAGCATTATAGCAAAACACTATGGTCCTGTTCTTCGTAAACAATTTGTATCAAAATTATTAGAAAAAATAGTTCTTACAGGACTTCCTAATTCTCGCAGCAAAGCATTAGCGAAATCCAAATCCACATTGTCTCTGTGGTACGCCCAAAAATTTGGAGTCTCTCCATTTTCGGTCAATTTTCTTGCTTCGAGAGAAGCCAAGTCTTTACTAAGTACTACACAACTCTACAGTAAGAATAATTTTTTAAAAATATCATTCTATTATTTATGATTATGATAACTTATTGTTTCATGCACTTTAGCCCTAAATATAGTGATTATAACTAGTTGAAATAATTTCAACAACGTTATTACCTTTCGAACACTTTTTAAAGCCACATTGAGTTTCTCAGCGGCAGTAGGAAATTCTGGCGGACTACATCTAAATAACGCGTAGGGAAACGCTTCATGAAATAATATATGTGGATTAGTAAGACATGCGCTAAATATGTATTGAATTTACTTTAAAACTCCCATTAGAAGCTGTTCCCTCTGAAATTGTTGCGCAAATCTGTCAAGGACTCGGTTTCCACTCAAGAAATGAAGTAGACACTTTCCTTTCTTTTTAATTACGTGAAGTAATTTGATCACCTGAACATATTGAAGAAATAACCATTGACGAGATGTGGAATTTATAAAATATGTTAACCCAAAAAAATATAATTCCAGAACAAGACAATGAGAGACAAAGAAAATCGTACTTGAAGTTGAGATAGATTAGTCACGTGCGTCCCACAACATACATTAGATTCGACACCCGACATAGTTACAATTCGAATCTGCCCTTTGACATCATCCGGTAGATTTCGTCCTCTAGCCTATAATGATTATTAATCAAAGTCATTTTAGTTTTTAACGTGCACAGACAAACAAAAACATTTTAAAACATATTAAATGGATTTAACGCATACAATTTTAAGCTTTGGATCGTCCAGCTCCACCACATCCACTGTGACTGGCAAAGCTTGCCGAATTTTCAAGTTTACTTCTTCTTCTATCTTTGAAATTTGTTCTGGCAATAAATCCTTTGTGTCTATACGATATTTATCATTTTAAATACGTTTTTACTTTTCTACAAAACTTAACATTATATTATTTGGGTGATAATTTTTCTAAGCAAGCAAAACATAACATGATTTTAAGCATTTTACCCAGTTCAATGTTGCATTCCTCCGTACCAAGCCACCATGACGTTGTTGAATATCCATACAATGCATCAGTGATTGCTGTGATCAAATGCTGACCTGCGGGATGCCAAACGCCACATGGATTAAACGAAAATTTGCTCAAGTTATTATTAAGTTATTATTACCATACGTCAATAAAAAACCAAGAAAGGGAATTTCTATTATTATTTGATCTTACAGATTGACTTCGTATATAGTATGAAATTAATTAAAATATGTCATATGTGTAGCATCCATTTTACAGCCAGTAAAAGGAGTCTCAGTGACATTTATTCTCATATGTCTCTCGAATGGTATGTATCATATCATTGATATCATTACTATTACTATATAAATAAAGGCAATTAGTAACATCACTTATTTATGGGAAATAACCCAGGGACTTAGGACCGGACCGTGTGGAGTCGTTGTATACCAATACGTTGTATGCAAAGTTGCATATAGTTCTACATATGACATACAACATACGAAACTCGTAAGCGTGTAAAAAGTAAACAATTTTGCAATCGACTTTTGCAAAATTGTACAGAAACATATTGGAATAACTGATAGCGCCAGTAGCTAACAACATATTGGCAGTTACCGACCGATGAGGCTAGATTCATAACTACTAAGAGTTCAAATGAATGAAAACTATCCGTAAAACATGCATTTTTAACCTGATGAGTCGCGATCGCAATGCAATATACGAAGAGCAAAAAGTTCACTCGGTCATGTGTCCCTTTTTTGTATTGACATCAATTGAAATGTATTTTACACCAACAACTAACGACAAATGAACAAATTAAAAGTAAAGTTGAGAGAGGGGCAGCAACAGTTAAAGTAGCTAATTACGTTGATGTACGTTTTTTGTACAAATTGTACATCCCGCGTTGAGTCGCCGAGTACGATGACAATAAAAACGTTGACATTTTAACGTCGGCCTACTTGATTCTTGTGCTAACTGATAGCAACTCAACCTCAATCTTACTTATCAAGTCATTTATTTTCAATAATTAATTACGTTTATTTGTTATATTGCGAAGTAATTTGAATTTGAATATGAAGAGTATTTTGCATTTTTGTTATTGTTCACCGCTGATTAGATGTTGAAAATGATATCTGTTGAAATTAAACTTTAATTGGAGTGCGAGTGTACGGAAACTACAGCATTTGCAAGAACACGGATTCGATTTTTGTAGTAAGTATTTAAATTAGAAAGTTATACAGAGAAACAGTAATAAGTAAACAATAACCCAATTCAGTTTAGCCAAAACGTCGCTATCATATTTTTGTAGAAATGGGCTGAACGTAGTGAACCTATTTTCATACTACGGTTGCTCATTCATCATTGCTCGTTAGTAATTAATGAACTAAATTTTTTAGTTAGTGTTTTGTGACTGTTTTACAATAACGGATATCACCAAATCACCATACTGCCTGACCAAAAAAATCATCATACAGCAGTAACAGCAGTCTTGAGTTTTAGTCTAGTCTATTATAGTCAATAGCTTATAGTATTACATAATATTAAATATAATGCCGTTTCTTTTCATGGCAGTATACATAAATATAGCGATCCTCTAATCCTATCTGATTATTGCAATGAGAATACATTCAATAAACTCAGAACAAGTTTACCACCAACTATCATAGAATTAATCATGAAATTTATAGTTTTTTTAAACTTTTATTAATTATTTAACGAAAATCAATAAAATATGATTCTAAAATCTGATCTTTTAATGTAAATTAATTTGAATGCATCCCTGATTGATTACTGATTATAATTTGTTTTGTACTATTACAGATTACGTTTCTTTGTTTTGTACAGTGAAATTAATTTTAACCCAAATCGGTCAGGTGATTTGAAAACTTTCTGCTTGTTTGTTTGTGGATCCAATGATCCAATATATTTTTTTAAATACACGAACATCAAACATCTAACATAATATAATGGAACAACAAGGAAACGTCGGAGCCCAAGAAGAAGTTGTTGAAGTGGACGTAGAAATAGATGCGCCTAGTTCTAGTAATGCAGACGGACAGGCTAACGGGAATCTACAAGCAAATTTAATCGGTAATAATGTACCCTCGGTTTTTACAAAGATTTAAAATATGGTATAACTAATAACTAAGTGGTTTGTGTTTGTAAAATTGTAGATCCCGGAATTATAGACATTTTGCCCCCAAATTTCATTATAGGGCGTCGGGAAGTGGAAAGAAACTCTTCAAGTTCAGATGATGAGATGGATGGGTTTTACTCCATGAGTGATCGACTTGACGTGGATTCGGATTCGTCAGATGTAGATATTTCAGACGACTTTGGTCTATTAAATCAGAGTGGAGGTGGTAAATCGAACACCAGCAGCATAACTAATCTGGAAATATTTGAAGGTAACGTTCCAACATTATCACAACAGTTGTCAGTAATGCCGGTTGACGTTCCTATTGACCTTAAAACTAATGGAAACTTGACTGCGGAAGGTAGCCATACATATAAGACTATTTATGTTACAAAAATCTATTGGCTGACCTGACAAACCTGACAAGAAGTTTTTTTTACTAGATTCATCCACTGCCCAGAATAAATTTAAACTATCAAACCGTCCAAACTACTTGCAATATTGCGAGCTATGCAAAAAGGAAGCTGACTATGTATGCCAAGGATGTTATCGTTCTGCATATTGTTCAGAAGAGCATCAGAAGGAAAAATGGAATGAGCATCGTCGGGACTGTATAAACTACGGGTTAACTCGCCATCCTGCTCTACTGTACCGAGGCCCAATAACCATTGACCGAGTAGATACCACTGGCAAAATATGTTCGTATCGTTTGAAATCAAAAGTTGCTGTACCAGCAAACGAAAAAATTTTGGAAGAAAAACCTTTTTTAATATGTCCATGGCCAAGAATCAAAATACGACATTCAGAGCGACATTGTCCCGTTGGATATGTCATAAGAAATTTATCCTGCTTTGGTTGTGGAAAAACCTTGTGTTTTTCATGGACACGGTGTGACGACTGTAGTTTATTTCTTTGTTCAAACAAGTGTCTATATATAGACTATCACAAGAAGGCGGAATGCAAAATTATTCAGCAACTATCCAAATTGATGTCTCAAAGCTCATCTAAGTGGGATCCAAGGCTTGATTTGAAAGCGCTGCTACATAATGAAGAATATCGTGAATTTTTATATATGGATGTAATGGTATTGCGGTTCTTACTTAAGTTGTCTGAAATGCGTGAATCGTTGTCAGAAGACTTTGCTGATGAATGGTCAAAGTTAGACTTGATTTGGAACAGTAGACCATTTCCGACCACACGTGGAAATGGACGACATAACAAAATTGTGGACAACCTAGAATTGTATTTTCGATTCAGCTACGCTTTATTAGGGGGTCGTAAACTTTTACTCTGGAAATTGTTCTCTATCATTGACATGAATTCTTTTCCATTAGAGCTACCCTATCGCAGATTTAGGACCCTATGCACTATTTTAGAATTAGCTGGTCATAGTTGTATTCCTAACTGCCATGTCTCTCTTCACGAACCCGAAATGGGAAAAATGGACATCAGCCAAATTGAAGGAGATCCTAATGATATTACTGTTGTTGTAATGTCAGGGCGTAATTTTTCAAAGGGGACTACCATTACATTTTCTTACGTCCCATTGATATTTGGAACCTCAGAAAGACGATTGGCATTACTAGGAACCTATTTTCTTTGGTGTATGTGTTCGAGATGTGTGGATCCCACTGAATGTAATACATATACGACAAATATCAAGTGCCCTACGTGTCAAACTGCGATGCTTATTCCAACACAGTCAGCAACCATGGCTAATGTAGAATCGGAACTACGTGGAACGCTTGAATCCAAAACTCTGCAACCTGCATGGGAATGTCGAGGAAGCGCTCAAACAAAACGATCAACATTTTGCCGACCCAGGTAAAAAATTTGCAGACCCAGTCATTAGGCTTTTCACCGTTAGATTATTAAATGATGCTATTCATGAGTATGTTTCCTTTTTTACTAGTTCCAATTGCCCACCTTTAAGACACGACGAAGCCATCACTAGAATGAAAGCCGTGGAGATAGCTATTTCTAAATACTCGATGGAAAAGTTTTCCAGAGTCAAAGACCTGCTTATCGCTGTTAAAGCGGATAATCAGAATTATTTCTATCAATCAGCAATACTGAAAATTTCTGAAGATGTGATCCGTGGAACATTTTTTCCTTTGCCCGACATATTAGCAGACGATCTTAGTGACTTTACTGATCCTGTCTTAACCGCAATCGTGTTAGCGAAGAACATGTATCAAAACTACATGAAGAAAATAAATCCTGGGTTTAATTTTGAAGGTACATATTTATTATCATTATTCTATACCTTACTTTTAAAAACTGTCAACCGTATTCAACAGTTTTCCTTGTTTCAGGTTTTCCAATTGCTAGCTTACAGCTAGCCGAAAATGAACTGTTAGGAAGGGAAAGTGGAAAACTGATGTATCTGGAAACAGTTAACATTCCCATTTCCAAATCGAGGATCCGAGGATTGATAAGACCGAACCTCTCTATCATTATTTAAATGCCTGCTTGCTGTTATATTCAGCACGACTGAATAGCATATATTTTTATTTTCTTTTTTACATGTAGAATTTTCTTTAAAACCTTACCTGAATGTTGTTGCATATGATCAAAACGGCGCTTCCAGTCTATTTTAGCTGTCACTTTGTCCCCGACTTGAAATGGAATGGTAGTGTCATTATTATGGCCTTTTTCTTCATTTACAGTAGTCGGAGCTGAAACGTAAATATAGTGCACTGCTTGTGTTCCTTTACGAATACATCGGATTACGTCTTTATCACCAATTGTTCCTCTGTCATCTGGCTGCATACATAAATAATAAACAAATGAACATACAACATATCAAATTTAAAAAATCTGTTTGCGCAGTTGTAGGTACTAGATATACATATAAATTATCTTTGAAGTTACGTTAGTGTATATTTTATATGAGGGAAGCTTAGAGTATAGGGTTTATTGTTTATCTAAGGAGGGAAGGGGATGTTTCAGAAGTTTGCTTGCTTGGGAAATGTTGCAAGACTAGATTTAGTTAATATCGTTCATGTGTTAATAGTAATCTATGTGGACATGCTTGTGTAGATTGTAATTATTGTTAGTGTCATATAGTACATAACTATTTCGTAAATTCACAAATTCTTGTTTTACTTGTGTAATGTAAGTGATCGAATAAAATATTTGTAATTGCTTCATTTACTGTTACAATATGTATTATTGTTTTCACCTGTCCTCCACCTTCAGGGAATAAAATTGTATCTTCCAGTATGACACGAAAAACTTTATTCGAATGCACTTGTCCATTGTCTGCTCCAACATTTTTTAACTCAGAAGTTTCCGTTACTTCCTCGCAAGTTACTATTTGTGTATCAAACTACGAGAAAGCAAAATATTTTAAAGGACAACATTAAAAGTAATCTTTAGTGTAGTCTGTTGAATGAAATGAAACAAAATTTTAAAATCTAGCATTTTGGAAATTCGTTTATCCAATCTAGTAACCTCCGTTAGGAAGGAGTCCTTCTGGCACAAGAAAACCATTTTAAACAGTTGTCAATTAAGAAGTGCAGCCCCCTTTTACTACGAACTAGCTACACAACCGTGTCGAAATAACTGAAATGACCGATTTGTTGAATCTTTGCAGTTTCACGCGCATATTGCATCAGCAAACAAACCAAAATCTCTCACTCAATTCTACTTTGGTTTTTGTATTTTATCTATAAAATTCGTGCAAAAAGCAACGTTGAACGTGTACCATGCATGCATGCGAATTGATTTTTTCACTTTTAGGTTTACCAGGTGTTTCATGTTTTGTTTTTTAGTGTGTATCCAATCCATATACCGGCATCTTGCATCGGATAGACAAGACTAGATGAACTGATGAACCATATGAACCCTTCTGGTGGAAACCAGAAACCACCTCGCCCAGCCGTTATGTATCAATTTACTACCCCGACATCCAACCACCCACCGGCCACCGTACCTTCGTAGGGACTTCAAGGAAAGCAATAGTTGTGCTAAGTTTGTGTAAGCGTTATTTCCAATTTCAATTTCCAATGACAATGAATGCAGAACCAAGAAATGAGGTAATTGCACGTGGAGACAACAGCAACCCGTATATTTGTGGGGATCAAAATATTTAAAGCCACGTTGAAGGTATAAATTATATTTTATCTCCCCCTCCCATGCACCTTACCCAGTGAACTGAAATATGCTGGGCATTGACTCATTGACATGTCCAACAATTTTTTTGTGTAGCATTTAATCGGCAATGCTCTTTCGATTTATGCTGGACCCCATTTCATATAAATACAATTACAAGCGTGAGAATTTGACGTACTTGCCAAATCCAAAGAGGAAATGCTGCTTGTGTTATGGGAACTTTTCCTCCCACTTCTTCGATGGACGAAATTTTTTATTTACTTTAAACTAACCTTTTTTATTTTTGTTACAAGCCTAGTGTCGTAAAATGTGAATAAATCCGTAAATAATCGTTTTATTCTCCTCAAAAAAAAACTTAAAACTTGTCAATAAATCTTCCATTTAAAAATACGGGTAGTAATAATGTCAAATTTTCAACCTGTCGTTTTAATTAAATATGGCAC
>JAHZNE010007075.1:0-24963 GCA_027744055.1 Callyntrura sp. NNG-2020 | reverse complement strand
TCAGTTATCATCACCGAATGTTTAGTTAAATTTATGAAGACCCTTGAGCGACGACTTTGATTATTTTTCCAGTTGACTGAATTTAATCACTTATAAATAGATCTGTTATTGCCTTCTGCAATTGCCAGTATGAGTAAACATGATCGTCATCATCAATATCAGTTATTGCAAAAAAATAACGTATCCTTCGCCAGGGTGCGTGCGAGTGTGTACGCTGTGTTGAACTTTATAGTTCAGTCGAAATCATAAATTTAACGAAAAAAAGAGAAAGAAAATGAGATTCGTGTTTGACAAAAGTGGGGTTAGCTTGTCGTGCTGCTGCTGGTATTGCGTTTTCAGCGTATCAATAACATCGCACATGACGATGATATGCATGGTTTCTCTTGACAAAATAACATTGGTCTGGGGGCAAATACTCAACGTTTTGTCAGTGCAAATAAAATTGCTTCGTCATCATCGTCAAATGGATTTTTAGAAAGGAATAAAATATCCTACTGATAAGTTGTAAGTCGTCCCCACCTATGGCATTTGTGTGCTTTGATATTGATGGTGATGATGATGATGATGATGATAAAGTAGTTGGTTGTTGTTGAACTTTATGTACAAAAAATAGATCAGTTCAAGCGTTTACACGTATATTCATAGGTACATACCTTTACATTATAAAAACGCCGCCGGAAAGTAGATTTATAGGAGACTTTTATTGGATATAAAATTGAGAGAGATATTTGGTCTTTTAAACAAAAAGTTAATAATAATGCGCACTCCACTGTATGGTAGTGACACCTGAGTGGCTACTGAACTCGAACAACATAGTTGAATAGTGCAAAAAGCGCTTTTTATGAATGTTCATTACTGTTTACCAAGATAAGTTGACAAATATACGGCATTATTAGAGGAGATATATTGGATTGCATGTTTGTGATCAAGATTATGAATGGTATCTCTGCTTGAAAGGAGGTGGTGGCGACAACGACCGGTGGCACAGTAGCCAGGTCACTTTTGTGGAGTAGAGAAGAATAAATGCCGGTTATTCTTACAAAAAATGAATCTACATTTTTCTCTCGACTTTTGGAGGACGACAATATATTTATATGATGAGAGGGAAAAAAGGTTACACAGTGATGCTGCCAGTTGTTGATGTGATTGTTATGCTCCTTCTGCAGGTCATTTTTTGTGGTTTGTGTGTAACAGAACTGAACTGGAAGGCATGTGTATGTGAGAGAGAGAGAGAGGAAAGAGAGAGAGAGAGAGTGGCATGTAAACATGAAATGAAAATAGACAGGCATAATTATAACCCTCATGTTCACTACAACTACGACTAGTACAATGTGGTGATACTACTACAGAACAGCATCGTGTTCAACAATTGATTATTACTGCTGTGCGCGTGGTGTTTATTTTCTTTGCTTATTACTGCCAGTTTGCGTTAACCGGCTGGGGAGGGGAAAACCTGATGAATGGATAATTGTGAATTGTCATGGGATGAATTGTGTAGAGAAGTTGAAAAAAAAATTGTCCTTGATTAGCGGAGAGAAGGGTGTGATATGTCAGTCAGCAGATTAAAGGAAAAATGATTCTGAGTACTTTTTACTACTTACATGACAGGCTCAGTGGTACATATATATGAAGAGAGAGAGAGACCTGTTTCGCCAGCACGTGCCACTAACGTCATTAGTCAACTTTAACTGTGAGTGATGTGTAGTGGAGGAAATAAACTCTAGATAGGACAATAATTAACAGAGGGAATTTGGAGGAGAAAAGATGACAAAAAAACGAAACAGAAAATGAAATCAAGAATAAACGTGTTTTGTAATAATTGGTAGGTACCAAGGTGTAATTTTTGGTAAATGGATATATATTATGTTAATTTTAATGGATTGGTGGTGGTCCGCCTCTCTGTAATTTGTAAATTCTGTAAATACGTAGGTAGATAAGTGCAGTGTGTAGGTATGCATATGTATTTTAAGCACGTTTCTCCTTTTTCTTTTTTTCATTCAATAAATAATGAGAAATATGGCAAAAAAAATAAATAAAGTGGATTCGTTGGTTGGTTGGTGTTCGCAAGATTAATGACCACTTTTATAAATCTGCAGTATGCTGATAAAATCACAATCATTTCTCTCTCTGTCTCACTAAATAATTATTACGTGTTTGATTTTCAAGTAGTGGTAAACAAGCAAAGCTCGTGTATTTCTCATTGTAGTCACTTGTAGTTCTGCATTGTATCTCTAGCAGAGAGGCGACATAATCACGTCTTCTGATATGAGTGATATTAGATCCTGTTGAAGGTAAACAAGCCACATTTTCTTGGGTGTTGCATAGGGAGGTGGATGGACGCGGTGGATAACGGGACCGTGCAGTGGCCTCTCTCTCTCTCTCTCTTTGTGTGTCTGCTCTTGTAAGTGTAATGTTACATGCATCATTTGCGGGACGGAGAGACGATTGGCAATATTCAATCAATAAATTTTGTGCACCAAGCGGTAATAATAGTTTATTGTATGTATGGTCACCTGTCTGGGACATGCCATTTCTACAGAGCAAACAACAGAAATGGCAGTAGTTGTTAGTAGTGGTTAAAGGGGATGATACTGTAGAAACTCAAAAACCAAGCTAGATACGTGTGTTCGCCCTTGTGTGTAGTAAATCGTTGAATTTCATTCTATTTCATTTACTACTGCGGAGTTCCGCTTACCGTGTATCTGCCAATACGGCCGTGGCGCCCTATTCAAAACTCGGCCTTATTCAACCCGGTATGAAGCCAAATGAGCATATCCGTACTTTAGTAAACTCTTTTACAAAACGTGAATTCGAACAATACAGTGTTGTGTTTTATAATTTCACATTAGTTTATTGATGACTCACAAAAAAAAGAAAAAGAATTTGATGAAGTAGCATGTATAGCATCTTTGAATTTCAAAACACGATTTCTGAATTGAACTTGATGACCTCGGGCTGTGTTCGAGTCCCAGTTCTAGTAGCGCCAGAGCTTTGTTGGAAGATATACGGTATTATATGTATATGGGGTTACTCTGACAGTATATAAGAATGATCTTTAGCAAAGGACAACACTAGACGAACAAAACAGGTAACGCCACTACTAATGCAATAGCAGAGTAGTACCAACATCCCAAAATCCCAACCGGCATTCCACTTGCCGTGAGATGGTAATAATAGAATAGAAAATTTTGACGTTGTGCGGTTTTGAGGTTTTTGGTGGTGTGAACGAAAACGTTTATTTTTAGTTGACATTGTCAATGAAAGGGTTTAACTGGGTTGGAAAGACAATAAAATATGTACATAAATTACTGGGATTTTGCTGAGGAAACCCGCACCATCACTACTACTACTACTACTACTACTATATTGCCACATCACTAGACTAAAATAATTAAATTGTTGCGTACTTGTCAGACCTGTGTGTGTGTACGTGAGGGATGGAAGGTAGTAGGTAGGCAGTAGGATAAATTGGTAGATCCGGTTGTGTGACTACTTCATTCTAAGGTTTTTTTTGGCGTGAGGACGATCATGATGGTTGCTCTTTAAATGAAAACTATGAAGTCATTTTCCTACGACGCAGTAGTGTGATGTAAATTTCGTTTTGATTCTATTCCCGCACTTGTGTACACACACTTACTTTTGCCTAGATGCTAGCAGAAGTGTATTTTGCGTTTTAATGAGTGCCAGGAAAAACATGGAAATTCCATCGGAAGGTGGATGATCATAACTGTGAGTGGAAAGGACGAGGTTGATTGAATCTGTTCCAGGAATGCGTTAATCTATTTTGTCACCTAAAATACACTGTCCTCTGCACACAAGTACATTTTATCCTTATTTTCCCTCTCTCTGTGTTAAGTTCGCCATTTCCACACCCACAGTATCCCATTAACTGTGTTACTGTTTGCTCTGGAATGTAAAAATGTACCTAGAAAATTTTACAACTTGACTACCTACCTACCAAAATCGCTGATTCTCCCTTTTTATCGCAGCATTGCCTCCTTCCAAAAATAACCTCTTTCTGCAGCAGGCAGACAGGTAGACGGTTTCTGGTTTCGTTTTATTTCATTTCTTTATCTCGTTTACATTCAACCCCGTTCCCCCGTCTATTTCATTCCAACCTTCAAAGTAAACGTCACGGGAGAGAATTTCAATTTTCTCTTCTCGTTTTATTTTCGGCACACACCAGAGTGTTTTTTATGCTTTCCTCTTTCTCTACCACGAATACTACTCCTACCCTACACGCCCGAGTGAGTACCTGCCTCTATCACACACAACATCACCGTTTCCAATTACCAATGTCAAACGTTGGAAAGGGATGTCGTATGTTGAAGTTAGTTGATGTAGAAACATTATTAGACAAATTGTGATTGGAGGTAAACGACACAGCATCCACTTTCTCACACTTACTATTCCATCATCATGCAACGACGTAGTAAATATTTCCCTAAATAAATACCAACAACCTGACATGAAACCGTCATAGCTGCGAGGGTAACTCCAAGGCAGGGAAAAAGTCAACAGCACGCTCAAATATACGTGTCTTTTTATTGATTTGGTTTGGTGGGAGGTTGATTATGGCGATGATGATGATGATGTGAATGACAACGATGATGAGAGAACATAACAGGACGATAATAATAATAATATATGAAGAGCAAATATTATGAAAAGTGTACGTAAGAGTAATGGTGATGATGATGGCAAACAATAACAAATAACGACAGTAGTAGAAGTGGCACCAGCAGAGTTGAGAAAGCCTTTGAATTTTGAGTCTTCTTTCTCGGTCTTCTTGAGTGACATTTATGGAAAGGATTGACGCTGCAAAATAAACAGCGAAAAGCTGTAATGGAAGGGGAAAGAGAACACACAGTACGCGCGTGGGGATGGTTTAAAGTAGCAGTGTTTGTTGTTATGTCTTATGTAGCACTGCTGCTCCTGCTGCTGCTGCTGATGAAGATGATGGCTCATTGCGGAGAGTGACTGTAAATGACAGGGTTGTCAAACCTAGTAATCGTAATAGTCCTCCTCATCCAGAGTAGCAGCAGCCAGGCAAACTACCACATAAATATGGCAAACAATGAAGCTCTTAGTTTGTTTTTGTAGCTTGGTAAAAGAGGAAGAGCGAAGGCTGCAAAACTACCAAAATGCCAATCATCTCGGTTTATAATGTACATATCTCTCTCTCTCTCTCTCGCTCACTGTTTATTGTCGTTTTTTATATTATTTATTATTGTTGATCGCCTTGCCTGAATAAAATTACTCGAGTGTGTTTGGGAGTGTATGTATATGGCAACTAAACGATATACATATAAGAGCAATGACGACGACTATTACCACGATGATTCTGGCAGTAGCAGATTCAGTATAGCACTGGAATTTATATTTTTCTCCGTTTTTAATATATTGCATATATAGGATTATGAAACGTGTGGGATTTTTGTCCAGTCATTGTCCTTCTATCCGTATACGTTGTGTATGATATGAGTTTACGAACTCATACGAGAGGGGAACTCTGGTCCCCAACTCATTACTGGGACGCACCGATGGGATCACAGTTCGATCATCGTTGTAATTAGCTACGGTTGGGTAGTTTTTTTATTCTGGGTAGTAGTGTCCCTGCAGTCATTCACTGTTAATGTTGTGTTACAGCTGCTAAAAAGCAGTGGCAATCAACAATCGCCCCGTGGGAACAAATAAGCTCATAAAAAAGTTTTGCGAGAAACGGACGATTATGTTTCGTTTTGCAATTACATGAACTTTCCACTTTTACCCGGTTCATTTCCAACGTTCTACCCTGTACTGGGTAGTGTGGGCGTGTGTACGGCATGAACAGAAATTGCGTCGGGAGAATAAATTATTAATAATTTTGCTTTTCCTTTTATCCAGTCTGTTATGCGGAGAGTTTATTACGCTTCTCGTCACAAATTACTATTTTCGTGCATACATATAAGCAATTTCAGTTTTCATTGAACCTTGAAAAAAAGAGACGAGGAATATAGCTTATAGCTGTAATTTTTCACATGGGTAAGTAGTAAATGTAGAAAGAAAGCGAGGAAAGGAATAACCTTGGATTTGCCACAATTCTCATACTTTCCACCTGCTATACTTGCGCAATATGTGTACTAATAAGTAATCCTGCATGTTATACGGCACGCTGTGCGAGTGATTATATAAAACAACAAGAGAAACTAGTCGTCGGGCGCATTAAATATTATTTCCAGTTAACTTGGTCTTAGCCAACAATATTTCAACTGTTGGAAATGTTCAGGTACTATATTCATACGCAGCTTTAATCAGGGAATTGCTATATGTTTTTGCATAGTTATATATATTTGATATATACATTATTGTTACCGTAGTAAAGTTGAAAATAACGTATTTGGGACTACGCATTCCTATAGTGCATACACAGTGCATTGGTGTTTCTTTGTTTATTATTAGCTCCTTTTCTTCGCCCACTATATTACAACCTGTTATTTATTATTATGATTATGATTATTATGAATATTATTATCTCATGTGTACAAAATTGAATTATTATTGTTGTCTTGTGCGATTATTATTATTATTATTGTTGTTGTTGTTGTTGTCGTTGATATTTATATTATTATTGTGGTTACTATTATAATTATTATTACTATCGTTTCGTACCGTCTTATTTTACATCAGTTCTTTACTCTTTTTTGTTGTTCTGATTACTTATTCAGTTTCCGTTTTGAAAAAGTACTCTTTAGTTGATTCCGTTTGCTTTAAATGATACAAAACATCCAAAGACTTACATCATTTCACGTTTTGATTTTGTTTTCAAAGAATGTATCATTCGACTTGGAGATGATTTGATTAATTTATATAAATAGTATTCTTTAATTTTACTCAGACAAATACTTTCCTTCGGTCTCCTCAATAAATGGTGGATAGTTGAGTAGGAGAAACAAAAAATCTAGAACGACGTCTCGGGTCGCGTCGACGATACAATGATTTAGCAATGATTATTCATTCTTAAAGAATTGATGATTTTAATAGAAACTTCGGAACGTATCTTCAGAGAACAGGAGAAGAAGACAAAAAAGAAAAAGAAAATACATCTCTTGTCATGCATTTTTATACGCTTAAATCTGACAATGGTTTTTTCTATTTGTTTCTTTTCCTAATTCCTGTGCTCAAAAAAAGTCGAGTCTGTGCAGCGTTCTCCAGACAGTGGTTAGTACAATTTTATGGCTGTCGCAGCAGCTCATTCTATATCTCTTTATTTATATAATTCACCTATTTTATATATCATATATTTATAAATAATTATAATAATGTGTGTACTTATATATATCTTGATGAATTTCTCTTATACCTATCAATTATATATAGTTATTTATTTATTTGTTTGTTTCCACTTTTTATTATTTTTTTACGACTATTTCCTATTTCCACGGCGTTATTTTTATGACCATTTTTCTATTTAGTGATTTCCTATATTTATACTCAAAAAATCTTTTTTAATTCTCCTTATTCACATCAAAATTTCATACATAGCAAACACACTTCTAACATTTACAAAATTCTATTTTACACAACTTTTGACAAAATTTAATTAGCCACAATTTTTGTACAATTTCAAGGCGCAACACAGCAAACCATGTACAAATGTTGTAAGTAGTTGTTTCTCCAATGTTTTGGTGATTTTAAACTTTAACAGTTTTCTAAATAAAATATATATAATTACCCCAATCTTACTTTCTCAAAAAACGAGCTCGTTTTTAGGAGCTCTGCAGCAACAAATATTACTATTACTAAAAATGCATGTGTCCTGGATGTCAATTTTCCAGTTCAGTTATAGTCATTCGATTTTTCAATTTACAAACTAATCCTTGTTATATCTGTAGGTTTGAATACATTTCATTTTCTATTTCTGTTCCTTTGTGCACGGAATGAATTATATTCAATGAAATCAAAATACTGTAATATTTAATATCTCTGCTCAAAAGGTTGGTTTTTTTCGGTGCGTGTGGTTACTATAAAGTCAATTTCTTCAGCATTTGCTTTGATGCTTTTAAATTCCACAGACGACAGATTGGTACTTTATGTGTGTAAAAAGGCTACAAATTAACCCACATCTATTTAATAGTGTATGTGTAATATTATATAACACGTGTTCTACCTATCTACGCACTAATTCTAGTAAACGCGACAAAGGGCTAGAAATTAACATTAAAATGACTAATTAACACTGTTCCTTCAGCTTGGAAAAAACTAGAACGTGATTAACGCGGGTGTCGGTTTACCACATTATAGAAACTGTCATCACAACATTCACAACTCAAATCATACGTATGATTGTAATTTGCAATGACAATTACTACGTTTGTCGAAACAACTTTCTAACCAGTTATGTTGTTGTGTGAGTGCGTGCGTAGGAAGGGGGAAAATGAGTTAAGCCACAAAACAGTCAAAAGCGCAAAATGATTTATGATACATAGTAGTAGAATAATAATTAATTCCTCACTTGTAGTCTGGATGCACCATAAATTTCTCGATATATTTACAATCAGCGACTAATAAAACTTACTATACATGGAGTTAATAGCAAATATACTGACTGCGCTCTGCCATGTACCAGCTACTTTGACTGTAATAATACCATACAAGCAAGCATTACGACTTCACTTGTTTCATAATAAATCAGGAATTAGTTGAGAATGAGATGAGTAACAGCATATGACTATGATGTCATGATAACACTAACAACAACTGATAACGCACAGGAAAGTTTAAGTATGCGTATGAAAGGATTTCAGACACAAATAGGGCCGATTTGCCAGGGACTGCGTATTACTAATACTGCAGTAAGTTATTAGGTGTTAATTAAGCATACGTTCGGGTTAGACGTCGACGTCAAGGAGATTAGTAATTTGGGTATTAGATATGTCAACTCAATGACATTTTATAATCCTCTTTTGTTGAGCAAGTGCACTACTGACAGTACGGTAGAAAGTAGCAGGAATAAAGATAACAGGTTTATTGACAATAAGTACAGTGAATGTGAAGTGCAGAGGGCAATCTTTTTGAGGACATTAAATGACTATCTAGACAGTTTGGGGATTATATTACGCCAGTGTCATGTGTTATCTGTACTGTTTACAAATAGAAAATATTTGGGATGTTAAACCTAATTTTATCATCGTGTTGTGACTTGAAGTGCTTCCGAAGTTGTTTTGAACAAAATTGAAAATTAATTTGGGTACAAGTTATTATACGACGAAGGCGGTGCTTTTAAGAATTAGCAAAGACAAGGCAGTACCTGTGTTTAGCAAATGATTATGAAAGAAGTGTCTAAACTGAACCAAAATTGACTTGGAACTAGACGTTGTATACCCTAAGTCAAGTTGATAGCCCAGATTCAATATTATCGGTTTCTAACAGTGGGAAATCAGGGTACTTTAGACGTTAGAAACCGGCAAATCGTCCGTCGCCACCACATACTTAATTAACAAATTAAGTAGTAAGTGTTTTCAGCGTAATGTTAACTATAATTTTTTTTTCAGTTTTCACTAGTATTATGACTATAAGTACGTTTAGGTAAAACCTAGTCTAGCTGCTGCTGCTAAAATACAGTCTCAAAATAACTAGCCACTTTATTGTCAATTCTTATATTTTTTACTACCACTTTCACTAAAAACAACAGGAATAAACCAGTAACAGTAACAATAAACAATAAAATTACAACTAATAACTTTTTATTAAAAATGAGACATCAAAACAATGAAAGAGGGAGCGAGTGAGCAAAAGTAGGAAAAAAAACGCAACTTTATGACAAGTTTTTTTTGTTAAAATATGATTTAATATCACCATTAATTTCACTAATTTCTCATTAACCGTATTGTTTTCCGTTCACAGTTTTGTTCTTTAATATCAGTTTCCTTCAAACACACAGTTTCTTTTCGCTGTCCATGTTTCCAAACGCAAAAATTAACATCACCAAGTTTTTGCTTTTGTTGTACGTCCTCCATAACTTTTCAATTTCAATCAAGTTATGAGTCCACGGTTATTCTTCTTTCGTTGAGTTTGATTTAATAAAATAATGTGTAGGTAGTAGTTCCGTTTATTATTTGTTTCATGTGTGCTCTGCCTTTTTGAGAAAATCACTGTTCCCGCCAATTTGCTCACAGCGCTGAAAATGTAAATTTGAAAAGTTGCCCCTGTCGGGCGGGAGTATCAAATCTCTGGCGTACGAAGCTGTGCTCGCGGGAAATATGAATTCTCGGAAAGTTATGAGTATTATAAAAGTAACTGCGTAATGCATGTTTATTATTGATTTATTGTTTTCAAAATAATTACCCGTCTGATAGTTCTTTTATTAATGTGTAGAACAAAGCAATATAGCTTCCTATCAGTAATAAATAATACGTAGCAGTAGAAGTACTTACGCGCAGTAATAACAGTAGATAGTTAAGTTTATTGCTGAAGTATCAACCAATGAGCGTGTCTTTCTTTGATTCTACAGAGTAAAGGAGTCATTAAAAACCCCCATTTCACTGCGAATCACTGACGAGATATTGTATTATCGTTTTGTGTTATTGTGTAAAACGTTGTAGTTTCATGTTTTATTCTTTGTTGTTAACACGGTTACACGGTGGTGGTGGTTCAAATAACCGTGATGATTCGTTTTTTATCATCGTATATGGATAAGTGG
Organism: Callyntrura sp. NNG-2020; assembly: GCA_027744055.1. NCBI lineage: Eukaryota > Metazoa > Arthropoda > Collembola > Entomobryomorpha > Paronellidae > Callyntrura > Callyntrura sp. NNG-2020. Next base: position 14,282 of record JAHZNE010007075.1, on the reverse strand, counting down.
TATGCCTCCAGGAGGTCTTTAGGTATATTTATAATTTTACCGTTTTGCATGCGATTCCGTATTATTCCGTATATGTAGCACATTTTCTATTTACGTCGTCGTCCGTCCGTGCTATTATAAGTTTTACACTACTACTGTGGGGTTGTTAATTGGTGAAATTTAAAGGAGGAAATCTACCCAAAAAGGAAAATATTTATCAAAGCGATATCGAGTTGTTGTTGCTCAGTAAATAATTATTGCATGGCGGATAGAATGGGATTAAAAGTCGGATATAAAGAAAGGATATAGTCTGCGTATTTGTGAGAGGAAGTAGCTTGCTTTGTACAAAATAAACAGAAATAAGTGAATTATCATAGTATCGTCTGAAGTGCTTGCGTAAAGGTTTAACTAGAATTGTCGTTGATTCGTGTATTTACTGTTTATTGTTGTTGTTATTAGAATAATGTTCTGTGCTGGCTGGTTCTGTGTTTGGCAAAAATAGAATCATATGACTGGTAGTTTAACAACTGTCTCGTAATTGTAGATTTTATACAGTAAATGCTGATTTATAACGGTAGTTGGTAGTAGTTTACTAGTAGTTTGTGAGTATGTGTGTGTGTGTGTGCGTAGTTAGTTTTGGTACACATCAGGAGCAAACAAATGTTAATTTAAGTTCTCTACTAATATAGTACTGCGCATGAACGATGACAATTTTGACTACAAACAGAAGAAGTGCAAATGACGCGGTGACGTTAGCAATAACTCAAAATGCCATTGGTGACTAGACATTAATTCTTTTCAGACTAAAGGTTTTTTATGGTAAGAGATTTTCATGATGTTCCTGAACAGGTGAGATAAATGGGGCCACTGCCGTCATCGATGCGACTGCTCATAATTTTTCACCGTATCAAATAACATGTTGAATTGTAAATTTCATATTTCATCATATTTCACTGCCATTGCATATTTCATCAAGGATAATACATTACTGAAGCTGTCAAGGGATACACGTCATAATGTTATGGTCCTTCCAAATACCATAACTTGGTTTAATCGTTTATTGTTCTTGATTTATTGACTGCACATACTTTGGTGATCATTTAATACCTCAGGTGTAAACGAGCCTATATCAATGAAAGAACAAAGAACATGATTTTTCCATAATATTGCCATCTATACATAAGAACATCATGCCGTTAATTTAAAGCTTTGCGCTATGATCTAAATTAATAACTAATTAAAATTTGTTAATTGATGTTTTATATTTTTCGTTACAACCAAAGGAGGGCATGTGGGAGCATTTCCAGAGAATTTTTTATACTTTGATAAGTGCTATAATTATCGGGAAAGCGAAATGGAATTAAAATAAAAGCAAATAAATTGAAAAGGGGCAGTTTCTTCCCATCCCAGTTCTCTCGCTTTTCTTTCTCTTTGCTCCACGTTGATTTATTTTTTTGAAGTTGTTGTTCCTCCACTTATGGTGGACTACACAATTAATTCCCTGGCAAAGCGGATTTTCTCTCCTTTTTGCACAAATAACTGATGAAAGGTTGTGTATACCCCTGGATCTATTCATTTGAAGGATTTCGAAGCGGAGCGAAGTGAAAAGGGAAAACCGAAATTCCTTGAATAGAAGGAAATGCGAGAGTGAATGAATGAGTGCTGCGAAACTGTTGTTGAATAGGGCGAAGAAACATGGTCGCATTGCTGCTGGTGCCAGTAGCAGCACTAGCGTTTGTACTGTTTTATTAATGCGGCCCATTTTTCTCTTGTGTGGGACTTTTACCCCTTTGACTAGGCAAAGAGGAAATGAGTTGTGAGGCTGATGTGACAGAAAAAAGTTGAGTCCACTCTCTCTCGCGCCTTGCTGACTCTGATAGAGAGTATCCTGGAAAATGAAAAATCACCGAGAGAACGAGAGACGAGGGAGAGGACAGGAACGGAGTATGTTTCTAGTGTATCACTAACTTGTATATATGTGGGAAAAGTAATTTTGTGGATTTCCCGTCATTTTCATTCAATCTGCTCTCTCATTCTTTCCATCCAACAACAGCAGAAATTTTAGATCCACTTGCCCTGTCTCTCTCCTCTCTGTCTGTCTTTCTCTCTTTCTTTTGCTTCTTTTAACATTGCAATGATAATAGGGCACAGGCTAAAGTTTTCTTTACAAAGTGTACTATTTTCCTGTTGTTGTTGACGAATCAAAAAAGTTTTCCTTTTTTCAAGGATTTTACTTTTATTTCTTTCTTAATTGCATAAACTTGGAAAGAAACAAGATGAAAAAAGCGGGTTATAAGAGAGAAGGGAAAGAATAGAGAAAAAATAGAGGGACAGAAAGAGAGGTGTTATTTATCCTGTAAATTCTATTCAGGTTTTCCTTGATTTCTTACTCAGAACATTGTGTATGTATGTCTTGAGCGTTGTTGTTATTTTCTTATTTAATGAAAATATTTTAAATGTAATTTGCCAGGTTCTCTCTCTGGTTCGTTTGTAGTTTCCTCCTTTCGGGAACAGTCGTTGCATTTTAAATAATGCATAATCTTCCCCAGCAACTTTTTCAGTACTTTGCACGTGGTTTAGAGAACCTGATTGTAAAAATGACACACTGTAAAAGATACAAGGAGAAGAAGAGACAAGGTCGAACTTGCAATTAATTAAAGATAGGGTGCGCATACTCATACTGCTAACCATGGCGGGCTTCTTCCCTACAAGTCAAGTGAAGAGCATTAATGCTTCTCGGGAATTACGTGAATGACGAAGGATTTTTGGGGATTTGTTTTTACATCTTAAAATAAAAAAAGAACTTTTTTCCTGTACACCAGGAAGCACCCTTATCTTCATTAAGGAAAAAGAATCGAGTCTCCGTCTGCCTCTTCTGTATGGTGTGAGTACCGCTGTAAACCTGTATTTTAATCACAACTGGGAATCCTTCTATTTATTTCACGGAGCTGTATCAGCTATGGCCCATCTATTTGGTACAAAAGCAGGATATCCTGACAACTTATTTGTCTACGTTTGGAGTTTTTTATTGGCTGGCTCTAAACTACTTTTATTTACCGCATCCATGTGCATGTGTTCCCCACGAAAACTCATAATCATGCAAATACCACTAACCACCACTAGTAACACCAGTAAATCCTCTTCTCCGTTTTTCCACAGCTCTCGTTACAGTACCCGCCCCCGCCACTTTCACCTTTCCTATTCTGAAAATACCCGACCGTGGCTAGAAACGTGGCTGATATTTCTTGGCACCTCCTCGGGCTCTGTCTGCTCTGCAGATATATGAAAGTGTCTACTTGGCGGAAGCAGGGAGATATATGCACAATTGTAGTAGTGAATTCGAGAAGGTATTTATTTTTTTTCTCCAGGTGAAAGTCAAACGAGCAGTGGAGAATTTAGACCGTGTACCTTCTGACTTCACTCTCAAAACTGCTCCCTGTTTCTTTATTATGTACAGTACGGTACAGTACATACACCCAGTGACTCTCGTCGTTGTGTTGTTGCTGTTGTGGGATGATCGTTGTACGGGCAAACTGGAAAATTCCCGTTTTCTCATGTTCATGTGAACTTGCACTATACAAGTTACACATTCAACTGTAGCATTAATAGCAACTATGTCTGTGTGTGTGTCTTTCTAGAGGGAAGAGAGGCTAGGGGAGGAAAACGGATAGAATACTTTCGAAGGAAAATTTAGTTTGTTCTCGTCGTTCGTTCCCCACCACACATTTTGCTAGAGGCGGTTCAAACGAGAGAGAATCAAACACAAAAAGATGACTGTCTGTTACCCCATCTCTCACATACATACTTGACTTTCACTGTTATTCAGTCAAATAGAGGGATGATGGTGGTGGCAGCGGTTTTACCGTTGTTATATACACTGACGTGTATTCAGGGAAAGAAAGGTGGTTTTACTTTCTCCTGTCATCCATTTCCTCTAACAAGAATGCGTATGCATGACACAGTATAAATATATATTCATGATGTTAGCAAGAGAAAACGCATTTTTCTCCTACAAATTGGACAGTGTGTGAATCCATCATCCACACGCACAATCGCTCTTTCACAACGTCTCTCTCTCTCTCTCTCTCTCTCTCTCTCTATCTTCCCCTCCTCAACTAGCGTACTTGCCATTTTAATGGAATGTGTCATAAAGGAAAAAATAGAGAGAGTTTGATGTACTCGAGGCTGGCTGTGAAGAGAAGGCGGAGAGAGAAGCAAGTATGTCTCCTCGTGAATCCCATTTTGTACACCCTTATAACAATAAAGAATAAAGACTTGTAGGTACGTTTAACAATCTCCCATTTCCTTTTTCTTTTTCATCTCCATATATTTTGATGAATAGCAGCGAGGAAAGGAAAAGGAGAAAAAATCTTGTCGCATTCACTGTATCCAGCCAAGCTTGCCCCTGTAATTTCCATGGATGGATGCATTAGTACAGTAGCTGTTTGGTTGTGGCTCGGTGTACACGTTCATTACTTACGTTTGTACGTATCCATTTCATAATCCCCATCGGCATTCCAGAGATCCCCCAGAGACGCGTCATTATTACTATCATTATCATTGTAATCATGATCGTTATCTTCAGCTTGGGAGTTTGTTGTAAAGTAGCATTTCTTTTGAATACCTCCCTCTTCCTCGACGTCGTCGTCATCTTCTTCTTCTTCGTTGTTCCACGGAGAACCAAGAAACGTACAAATATTTGGCAGAGAAGTATAGAGCTGTAGCAAAACCACATTAGTGCCAGCCGTTTGTCTCCCAGAACGCTCCCAGACAAACAAAAATAAAACAATGAAGAAAAAAACAAACTCGACCTAAATTTATGATGACGATTCAACAGCACAAATAGTATATGTAATCAAATGGATACTCTCGCTTCTCTCAGGAGAAAAGTTGGGGGTAAATTTGGTAACAACTTGTGTATAGTTTCCTCATTCTGATGATCCAGACGACGTTTTCGAGGATGATGATGATGATCATGATGGACTTATTGACTTGCTGTTTTTAAAACCAACAGAGAAGAAAGTAATAGTGGGATTAATCCCATAAAAATATCTGCTGCTTCAGTTGTTTAGTGACTTCTCTAGTAAGGAGGGCATGATCTACACGGTTGATTGGCAAAAACCTGCTGGAGACAAAAGGATTGCGCTTATCGGAGATGGTAGATGTCTGTTACGATTCTGTCGAAGCTGCCATGCTGATGCTTTATTATAAGAACTGTGCACAATGGGTTTCATAAACAGAGAGTTTATTGTTACAGGGAAGGAATATTACATCAAAACAGAGGGAGGGAGGAGAGAATATCGTCACAATGGTTTAATATTATGTGGATAATAGTAAAACCGATGATAGGCTTTCTTGTTGGCAGCTGCCATTATTATTACATCCGACATCACGATTGCCAGTTGCCGTAACTGTTTACAACGACAACAACAGCAAGCGATGAGGATGTATTAGTTTTGCGAGCCTGAAACCGATAATGGTGTAGGTATATGGAAGAAGCTTTTTCCGAGAATTATGATGATGATGATGACGTTGGCATCATAATCAAGCTCATAAAATGTATTTTGTGCTTATGCAGATGTTTCTGTCCTCTTGTTCTCTCTCTCTCACTCTGTCGGTACGCTACATTATGCTCGTTTTCCAGGGTGTTTTATTGTTGCCCAAATCACGTCTGTTTAAATGAAATTTCTTCGCTCTCTCTCTCTCTCTCTCTCTCTCTCTCTCTCTCTCTCTCTCTCTCTTGCCTCTCTAGGGATGTTGAAGAGAAACAGACATCTGGGCTTCATTTTTGCTAGTTTGTTAGTAGCTTGGAGACAGAATGGAAAAGAGGTGGCCTTGATGATAATATCATCGTCATCATTCGAGGTTTTAAATGAAGCGAAAATTTTCCTTTTTAGGTACTAGGAGACGGAGAAAGACGCGAGAGAAATGACTTGACGTTGTTAACTTGTAGGTTTCTATTCGTTAGAAATTCCTTCTCTCTCAGATATATACACACACATACACGCTTGCTCTCTTCTCCTGACACACACGCATACTTTTCCAGGTGGTTGACTGGAAAACGGAGATGATGATGAGATGAGAATCGATCATGGGGAAAGAGCAGCAGTGTGCTCTTTCCCGCACGTCCTCATCTCTTGTTGTCGTCCCAAAAAATTTTGCTGGCACGCAGCACAACATCTAAGAAACTTACGGCACACGGCTATATTTATTCTAGTTGGGTATAAGGGTACTCCTATTGGAATGCCACTTTCCCTGTGTCCATATCATTTAGACTGGTGGTGACAAGGACAACGATCACGGAGATGAAAGCGTTGATAGAGTGGCAGTGATGGTGGGTGTAGGTTTCTAGTGAAAACACGGAGGCCCGTACTTTCACATCGTTCTTCGCAGCAGGTAGTTCTAATTACCGGTATAAAAGGGAAACGGAAAAGGAAGTCTTTAATAATCTTGCTACCAACGGGCATAAATGGATACATACATATATCCAGTACCGTATAGGTAGATAGAAGCAGCAGTCTCTCACTGTGCAAAACTCATCTATTTTTTGTTGTTCATTTATCGTCGTCGTTCTCTCATGATCAACCAACTTTTCACTCTCTTTTGTCATCGTCATTTTCATGTCATATTTTTTCCTCTGAGGAAGAATGAAAATAATGAGGGTGATGTCACAATCTCATGTCCTGATTGTAATGTCATGTCAAAGCTATTAATTTCCTCTTTCTCTTTTCAAAAGGCAATCATTACTCTACGCTGTTTACTTCTCAGTTCTTGTAAAGTGTGGAAAGAGAGGAGAGAGAGAGAGACAGAGACAGAGAGGAGCAGAGAGAAGGAAATGAAGAGAAAAGGGTTTCGTTGCAATTTCCCCCCTCTGATGCTTGTTATTTGGCCGTACTGTCAATCACAAAGGAAATTGTTGCGAAAGCGAGTTTTAAACGGCTTTATGTACACATCCGTTAAGTATCATATCCAGGGAGTAGGCCAGGGACTAGGGAAGATTAACAAAGTCATTTTATTATTACTATCATTGATATTCTCCTCTGCCTATTCTAATTTTCCCCCGGCTGCCGCCACCTCCAGCAATGTTGTTGTCTCTGATGTAGAAAAACTTTCAATTTTACGAGCTAGCCTCAATACTTCAGGACATTGTGTACCCCCAAAACAAGCAATAATCACTGGAGTTTTGGTTTCGTTTCGCTACTACACCACTGCTACTGCTGCTGCCTCTCCGTATTTTTTAGTCCTTTGATCCTGCTGTTGTTGCTCAAGCTTGCAGTTTACAGCAAATTTTATCTGCCATCATCTTCATTCCTTGGAATGAATGGTCCCATTTTTATAGGCCGCCTGATAAGGAACCCCACACACTCAACTCCACTATACTAAAGACTTGCCTGCTGTTGAATAGTAATACTGTCTGTTGCTGATTTATTTTTATTATCATCGTATCCTCCTCTTACTACGTCCGTTTCTGCCTGTCATCAAATCCTCTGTCTGTTTTGTACTGGCTTTCTATGTGCGGCCTGGTAACAACAGCACTCGTTTTATTACCACCACTACAACGCCGTTCTTGACAAAATGGCTCGTATTTTAACGGTATTTACTTCATATAGCCGTCCATAACAGGATGTACATGGGCTTACCCGGTGGCGCTGCAAAGAGTTAAGGGACTTGTATCAGAAGACGAACAGGCAATAAAAAGGGATCGATTAGAAGACAACGAAAAAAAGAGCACTTTGCTGTATGTAGCGTCTTGTTCATAAGACATGATGCTCGCCATGAACAACACAACTGTTCTTCATGTCATTCATTTTTTCTTAGTTTTTCTGTCTCTCTCAGGAATATATTGTCTAGATGAGAGATAGAGGAAAGCGAGGCCGTCGCAAATTCTTTTTTAACCTGCAGCAATGTAGTATTCTCTCGATTATTCCTTTTTCTGTCTTGTAACTTTTCTCCACTGTACAAACTGCAAAAAGGAGGAGAGAAATAAAGAGAGAGAGAGAAAGATAGTTGTTTGGTGACCTGTTTCTCTTTTCTCTCCTGTGCTTTCTGTTTCCCCGTAGAAGATAAACTAATAATATTTCAAGCTGTTGTGTATATACCTACATGCTGCTGCTACCGTTGCTACTACTACTACTACACCTACTCTCCCTCTCTGGTTTATTATTAAGTTTTCTGTTTCTAGCGCGAGAAAGGATTTTTTTCCCCGTGTACACAGAAAAAAAAACAATACGATCTTATCCCAGCGCTCCCCATTACCATTTTTTTCTTGACGGTACCAGTATTAGCTGTACCGTATTAGTGGTGGCGGTGGTAGTACAGTAGTAGTTGGTAGTGTTGTTGGTACAATATCAATCAGTAGGAGAAAAAAAGCAGCAACAGGAACGAAAGTGAAGCGGCGGGGAAAAGGTAGACAAATAAATTGGAAAAAATATTGCGTTACTTTGAGGGCATACGAGAGGGAAAACGACAGCGGAATAATATTACCCATTTTTTGCCGTGTGTACACGCTGACTTGTCGAGTATTAGTGTAGTGGCGAAAGTAGTTATTGTTGTAGATAAACATGCATAAGGTAAACAAATAATAATAGTAAAAATAATAACAATAATAATATGCTAGGAAAGTAGGCACGCTTGGCACTCTAATGTATTGTTTCTTGTGTAAACAATTATTTGCCGTGTCACATCAACAGCGAGACAGCACCAGAGACAGGGAACCGTGTTTATCTATAGAGAAGCCGTGTGTTTCGTGTTATGAGACTACATTCCACCAAGAGAAAGTGAGCGAAAGAGAGAGAGAGAGACTCGACGATATCATATTATTTATATAGAAGCGTAACAACATTTTGGAAGAGCAGCACACACACACATGAAATTAAAATGGTGGAAAATTGACAGGGAACAGAAATGGCATTCCCGAAGAGAGAGAGAGAGAGAAGAGAGAGAAAAGAAAGAGAGATAGTAATGGAGAGAGAATATTATTATAGATTTTCTTTCGGTAGTAGTGCTCTATATAGCAGGACGGCTCTTTGAGAAGAAAAAGATGATAAGAATCTGGCGGAGTTGCTAAATAATATATCTAGAGGTATGCCTAGATATAAAATGTGCTTTCTCCATTTTTGTCCTCACTGACACTACTCCTGTCTTTGTTGTTCACCAGTAGTAATTTATTGTGAACAATGTCGTTGGATGAGAGACTTGATAGGAGCTGGAAGTTCGGCTAGTTTTTTTCCTTTTTCTTACTGTAAACAACTAGTTACACACGTATGTATGCATCTACTCCAGCTTTGTCGTGGGCTGGATCGGTCTTTTTTTCTTTTTTTGCCTTTTTATTTTTTTTGGTAGAAAGAATAAGATTTTTAGTATACCTAAGCACCTACGTGTGTGTATATTTTTTTCGTATTAAATATCCCCCTCGTCGCCATCCTCGTGTTCTTTTTTCCCCAAAGTAGCAAGGAAAGTGTGCGAGAGCTCCGTAGCAAGAGAACAGAATGTATTCCTAATAAGCAGCGGGAAAAAGGAGTGGTATGGCAAGCACGAGCTCGGTAATAATGATATTGTGTGTGTGTGTACCTTTGGATTTTGATGTGACGCACAGGGCCTAAAGTGTGCTTTCTCCGTTTTTTTCTTCTTCTCTTTCCCTCTCCATTTCTTGCTCTCATACAATTTCACGTTTTAGTCGGATTCCCTATTGGAGTGCGACTGCTAGAAAAAAATATGCCTTGGCTCTTGTTTCTCCTGCTGGTCGTTTAACATCAGTCATGCCAGGGAATACGTTATTACTTAAATGGCATATGGTATAAACTGGGAGGCTGTGTGTGTGTGCCAGAGGAGAGAGAGAGAAAGAGATAGATAGAGAGATACATACATACTTTTTGGCTGGGTTTAAATAAAATTTGCTTCGTGTTTATAGTGAAAGTAACGGATACGTGGATGAGAGATGAAGCTGTAGAAAGCAGTGAGGATTAATAGCATAAATACTAACAGAAATAAAATACTACGTTTAAGTTCGCCAGCAGTATGCTTTGTTTTGTTCGTGGTGATGGTAATAGTAATAGTGAGGCACACTAGGAAAGAAAGAACGGGGGAAAGAGAGAGAGAGAGTCGGAGATGGAAACGGGAGGTGAAGTCACGAAGAAAAGAGAGAGAGAGAGAGAGCAAATGGTCTCTCTTTTATCCTTTCTCTCTTTCGGTCTGTACGCTTTCGTGGTAGGGTCGAGGGTCGAGATAAAATTATATCGCATGTACAATTTTTCATTTATTTATTTACAACATCCTGTAATGTTTGAAGAGAGAGAAACAGGCGGAGAATGTACTGGAGAGAGAGAGAAAAAAAAATTTGGACGGAGAATGTGCTGAGGAGAAACTACCAGAACTTTTTTTTCTTATTTGATGTTGTCTCTCATGTTTTAGCGGAAGTCTCAATCCTTTTCACTTTTATGGTACCTCAGTTTTTGTCCCAGTCTCTCCCATCTTCATTTTATCACCGGCTCCTATTTTCGGAAAACCGCCTCCAGCCCCGGTGTTGTTGTTAATATTCCTCTTTTTTGCGTTCAGGTAGGACACTTCCCTGAGTAAAGCCCCTCGCATCCTCTCAATTGATTCCACGAGTTTCCCCATTTATTTTGCTCTCCCTACTTCACTATACCGTCTCTCTGCCTTTTGCCCGGGCTTTGGAGTCAGCCAGTTAGCTACTACCTCTCTGGATATTACAGACGTTGCTGCTACGCAGTCAAACGTGCGCGGATTTTTATTATTGATGATAAGCCCATCTTGTGATGGCTATTGAAGGTACATATATACAAACGGTTTTGGTCTTGTTCATTTTTACCCAAGAGGAGTCCAAGCTGGAAGGGCAATAACAATCATAATGATTATTAGTATTAGATAAGTCGTAAATATTACGTATTTCCAGTAGCCACAACGAGTGCGAAACAGGGGCACAATAGCATCAGTAGCGGTAAAAAATGTGCTACTATTCTTCTCTGAGCACAATGTACCTAGCTCGGTGGTTTAGCCAACTATTTTGTGGGGGAAACGATGATGATATTTGTACATTATTACTGGTTGGATACACAATGATGACTAGGTCATAAAATGGTGTTACTGGCTTTAGGTAAACTGTCCCTACAGATATACTTCCCCTTGCTCTCTCTCTCTTTCTCTCTCTCTCTCTCTCTAGCTCTCCTTTGTCTCTCCATCTGTTATTTGTCCCCTGGTTATATGAGTCGCCACCACGCAGAAAAAGCCAGGCAATAGAATTAATAGTAATAATAGCACTAATAATAAAAGGATGCTACCATAAAACGACCAGTAGGCTCCACAAAAAATAAGAAAAGACAAGAGGCACTAGCTGTTAAAATAAACGACCCTGATAAAACACCAGCTTCTACGGATGACGACAGTGATACTGGTGATGACGACGATGATGATGCTGATGGTGTCAAACCACGTTTACTGTCTTGGCACACAACAACAACACCACTTTACTCATTCCTAGGAACAGGGTAGCGGAGAAAGGAGAGTGGATCTGTAGTGGTGACTGTGCCTTGTTTGTTGTTCTTTTTATTAGTCCCTGTTTAGAATTGCTGGTTCACGACAGTTCAACAACATCATAATAGTCAGTGTAGCAGTAGTAATGATCTTATCATGGTTGTGGTTATCATGATTGTAGGATGATGCTTCTTCGGATAAATGTACCTGGCTGTGTGGAGGTATACTCCTTAGTTAATGGTTATGTAGGTAATGGAAATGTTTATTTATAACATTCCAGCGAGTATTTTACCTCGTGGCAATTTTGTTCCGTTTCGTTGGGGGAAATGGAGAGAGAGGATATGTATATATGTATCTAGGGTGGACTGTCGCATTAATAAATCCAAAACTACAGGATTTAGGTGCCTTCGAAGAAAGTAATTGGATCAATACATGGGAGGGGAGTGAGGATTTAGAAATAAAAACAAAGAGACAAAGAGAGAGAGGAAGAGAGAGAGATTGAGAGAGGAATGGAGAGGCTTAACAATTTAGGTAGCTGCACACATTGGAAAAACAGCTTAAATTTGCCTTGATTTATACTTGTGTCGTCGTATGCAGAAAAAAGGGGTTGATACTTGATAACTGGATAATACATGTGTTCACATCTCTCTCTCTCTCGCTCTCTCGCTCCATGCCATTTTTGGTCGTTAATCCATTTGTTAAAACCCTTTAGCGCTTGCTTTCAGCCGGGTTTCAGTTTCCCCCGCGTGAGTCTATCCGGGATTAATCCACTCCGCAAAATCCCTAAAAGAACACAGAGAATAGGAGGTATACTATCTACTTCTACTAGTGAACTGCAAATGATTTGTTTAAAAATCACATTATTATTTTAGCAGGTCTGATCCTTCTCATTATTTTTTTCGGGATCTCCCCCTCTCGCTACTACTATCGTTATCGCTGTGATGCTCGAGAGCGTGGATGATGTTGTATGACAAGGAAAAGTTGGCAGCTTAAGCGGTTATTCCAGCAGGAAAATATTTCAGAATTTGAGAAAGGACACGGAACAGAATTAAATTGAGGGTTTTTCTACAACTCACTCACATGTTTATGAAAAGCGTTCGTATTTTGAAGAATGCCGTTTTTGCCAAACCTTTTGTTTTACGGGTATCGTGTCGATTTATTAAGTACATATTTCTTCCTGTCCCTCGCTATCTCCCTTTCTGCTAGCATAACTCTGTTGTGTGTGTATTTGGGTGAGGTTGCTCTAGATGAACCAGCAAAAACCCGACTTTCTTCCCCTTGCTTGCTCTTTTCGTAGAGAGAAAATCATTTTGTATACCGACAACATGCATACCATTATTTGTACAAGGATATTTGTCAGACATTGCAGAAGGCGACATTTGTCAGAGGCTTTAATACTTCTTCTGCAACCGATAAAATGGCGCAGCCTAAATTCCTTGAAAAAGTAGGTTTTTTCATGCTTTCTCCCAAAAAAAACCATACACACTTGTTCATATATTGGAGGGATATTTTAAAAAGACAAAATGCGCACTTACGAATTTGCAAATATAAGATGCAGTGAAACGGCCATAGATTTTCCACTTCTGCCACTTTCTGCAGTACGTGACATGAGGGAAGATTTGAAGAGGGGGAAAAACGTTTTCGTGGTTTTTTTTTGTTTTTTATACCTTGCAGACTTTTCTTTTGCGCGTTGGTGTAGTTATTGTCGTCGTACTCTCTCATGATCAACATCATCTTCCCCCAAATTCCATTTGTGTGCTCTTTTCGTGTTTCCTGTGACGAGAACGGCAACACCGCCAAATTAAGTATTTTGATGGAAATTTTGAATGAAAAATGTAGTGTGGCGTTGGGGATGTAATGGTGCTGCGGTGAGGCTTCTTATACCCTGTTTTTATCTTCCGAGTAGAAAATTTTTGCACAAGGGAAAGTGTATGTCACGACGACGAAATAATCATTTGTCTTGACGCAAATATCACGCGCACGTCGTTGTCGTTGCGGAGCATCGAGGTGCAAATAATATCGTTTCCCATTTGTGTGTGTGTGTGTTATTTTTTATTTCTTCCTTTTTCTCCCATTTTGCTAGTCTCATCCTCCTCATCACTTAAACCTTTCTTTAAAGGCCATTAACTTAAGCATTATATTACCCCACCACTAACTCTACAATATGCGTAGCTATCTCGCATTTCACCCATGAACCACTTTAGAATTTAGAACGAGCATATTGTCAGGGACATTATAACTAGCTCTATTTCTTCTCCCTTTCCATTTCCATTTTGTATGCATGGAATTCAATCTGTAGGAGAGAGAGAGCGGGGTTTTTTTTATTTCACTATCTCACCAGTGGTGCCAGTGGCAGCAGCTGCAGCAGTAATAGCGCCCATATTTCCCAACGCCCTCTGTCTCCTTCTCACTTTGCATCCTCTCATCAACATCTTTTTCCTTTTCCGCCAATTATTTTGAGGCTCTTTGGTAATAAACCACACAGTCAGCCAGGGTGTGTATATGTATGTAGTACACGATTTGCATTATTCATCAAGACAAAAAACAATATAGACATGCCGATTCGCACATTTTTGCTTTTCCCTTGTTCTCCTTCATACCATATTTCGGTTTGCCGACAGGAAGGCAACGGCAGAGTGTCACCAGAGGGAGGGAGAAAGAAGAAAGCACGTTGTCGAGAGACTGGCGACGACAACGGGGAAAACGTAAAGTAGGGCGAAAATGGAGACGACAAAGCAAAAACTGAGAAAGCAGAGAAGAGAGAACGAGAGAGAGAAAAAAAAGCTGAAAAGAGTGGAAGTTTTTTTTTGGGG
>JAHZNE010007074.1:0-10561 GCA_027744055.1 Callyntrura sp. NNG-2020 | reverse complement strand
AAAAGTGTTTGCCATATTTTGGTGCTCGATTTGTAAACCTGCCAGATTCAGACTACGGAACGCGAACACACACAATTATTCTGGTGGATAGGGATAACAACGCGACATTTCATGAGTTTACCATGAAAGGCCCGGTCAACACGGCTTGTCCAGAATGGTCTCATGAAAAATATATGTTTCCTTTAGCTTGTGAATCTTTATAGGCAGACTTGTTTGTACACTGATTTTGGAGAAAAAAACAATAAAAATTATTTTTACCTGAATGATGAAAGCTACATCTGCTGACGAGTCCTCCGGCTCTGAGGATGACTCTGTGGAGTCATGATGTGTAGGAGCCACTTCCTTTACCTCTTGAATTAGTAGCCTTTTCTTTTTCGTCTTTTTCGGTTTGAGAGGAGAATCTGATGAGGGTAAGTCTGCAAGTTCGGTAATGCTACTGCTACTCTCTGGTTTATCCTTCTTTAGCGCCGATTTTTTGGGGAATTTTGGGGAGGAGGACGCATCTTCATCGGAAGAAGTCACCGCCAAAGAAAATTTTGGCTTAGAAGATGACGCCGGTGTTGTTGGAGCTGGAGATCGCTCTCTACTTTTTTCTCGGAAGGACGGCGTGCGACTTCGGGCCGGAGGTATAGGACTGGGAGGTGTAGGACTGGAAGAACTGCTGCTACCCGTGGAAGTATCGCCTCCACCAAAACTGTTAGCTTTACGTAGTAATTTAATGGTCACAGTTTCTGTAGCCTCTGATTTTGATGATTGCGCGTTTTGCGCCTCCAACTCCACATCTGAAAGATCTGTTGTTTTTCTTCGTTGAAGGATTGGAGTGTCTGCATTAAAGCGTGAGAACATCAATCAGGTTCATATAAATACCCAAAGTAATTTAGCATAATTTTGCACCAATTCATGCACTATATAACAATTTATTGTTATACACTACCAGAGGGAACAGATAAAGAGTCCATTCCAGTTGAAGTTTTATTTGACTCATCACGAAATCTACTCAGTCTGGAACAAGAGACGTTTAAATTTTTAAATACAATACAACTTCACACTTTCATTGTGAAAGTCAAAAATATTTTACGTGTAGGTGCCTACCTATTTCGTGCTTCGGAAGAGATCGATGAGTAAGGAGTACTGTAGTCTTTTGTGTCACTGCTACTACCAGTGGAGGATGACCCTACTCCACTTGTCGATGAGGAGGAAGATGACTGTGAAGAGGAGTAACTTGACCTCGAGTAAGGTGTGTCCTCAAACGAGGAGGACGATGTAAGGCGGGAAGTGGAACCATAAGTGGATCGGGAATAAGGACTCGACAGTCCTGAGGTATTCAGTGAATAAGAAGAAGAGCTCAAGAGGGCCGCGGTGCTATCCGTATTTTCCTCCTTTTTTACTGTATGTTCCTTGTAGTCTCTTAAGTTTCACAGCGCACAAAAAATACAAATGTCATTAGACGACATACTTTCCCTTTTGCACTATAAAATGTTCTGTAAATGAAATTGTTTTACCTGAAACACCGTTTGCACCTCGTCGGCCATCTCACTTGAGGATGAAATCCCAACGGACATAAAGGGTCTTTCCCCATTTTGTAAAAATTACGGTATAAAAGCTCTCTACCAATACACACTGTCTATATCCTTAAACCGGGCTGTCTTTTTCGGAAAAATATAATAATTATTATTACTCTAAGGAAAAAGCCAAGCACAAAAAGCACTGTCGTCTTGTCTCGTCACCGGTGTGTAACGTTTTACCGCGAGGAACCCATAAAATTATTTTACTGCTTATGAAAACTAAACTATCTCTTGTACGAAATTTCTCTCTTAAAAATTTTTTATTGCCGTTTCCGCCTCCTTTCACCACCACTTGACCCTTTCATATTTTAATTTTAAGGTTGAGTTCGTTCCTATTGTGGGTATGTATCTTCCGTACTGTTCATGCTTGATACTATTATATTATGTTATTCGTTTTCAATTATGAAAAAAATTACGCTGGTTGCAGGGACAAATAAAAATATTTATTTGCAAGGTATCCCGATATTTTCGGCAGTGTGCAGCATCGTAAAACTGTATTCTGGTAATAGTTTTCAGATAAGCTAGTTTTGTAGGGATATTGCTAATACAATGTCTATATACGATGGGAGATTCCTTAAATTCATAGATAGTATACAGTTTTATGCACACACGACGACGCTCACACAAAAGTCAAGTCAGGCAGGCCCAATTTTTTTGCCTTTCAATCCCAATGACCCAATTTGCAAGGAAGAAGAGAGGTTGGGAAAATGATACATCTTATTATGCCGCTGCC
Organism: Callyntrura sp. NNG-2020; assembly: GCA_027744055.1. Lineage (NCBI taxonomy): Eukaryota > Metazoa > Arthropoda > Collembola > Entomobryomorpha > Paronellidae > Callyntrura > Callyntrura sp. NNG-2020. Next base: position 8,263 of record JAHZNE010007074.1, on the reverse strand, counting down.
ATCACATCACTCAACACAAGGCTACTTCTATTTTATGATGATGATATGATGAAGACTATGACAAATTCTTTTAACTCTCTGCTCCTGCTCCTAGTACAACAACTACGACATATGTAATCCACGCAGAGAAAAATTTGTAAACTGGAAGGAACAAGACGAAAGAGGAAGGATAGGGAAATTGTGCAGAAAAAGAATGAAATAAAAAAATAATACAAAAAAATTTTCTGCTAGCACTACTATTTTAAACTTGCTTCGTACGTACGTTCGTTGGAAACTGTGAAAAGGCTTAATAATATGCGATATAATAATGTGTGTGGTGAGAGTAAACATGCTGTACGGTGATGAAAATAAAAAAGAAGGGTTATCATCATCGTCGTCATCAGCATCATCATCATCGTCCCTTATTGCCTGTCTGTCGTACAGAGTACAGAGCAGAATTGAACTCAACGAGCGAGAGGTATGCAAAAATGTTACAGTACACACACACACGCTCTTTCTCAGGCCATGACATGAAGACGGTGTTGAAAAAATATAATATACCAAGACACCAAAAACGTTCGAAAGTGTGCGTGTGAATATACTCTGTTATTCGGGTTCGGAATCATCATCCTGTTACTCCTTTAGTTCCGACGACGACGACGAGATTTGCGCTACACTTTAGAGAACGAAGCGATTGAAAAAAGAAGAAGACTGACGAGTATTGAACTGATAAAAAGTGGTTCAGTCAGACTCGACTCTTGTTGGTTAGAGAAGGAGCTAAATTTAGTACACACGTTTTCCCTTGCTTTCTATCTTTCTGGTAGTGGATATACTATAGACATGTCGGCTTCAATCCACAACCCAACCTTGTTTCTCAATTTTTCAATTTCCATTCTTCGAATGCTTTACATTAGCGTCAAATGGCAAAGATGATGCGATTTTCCACTTACTTCTTGAAAGTCTTCACAGACACTATGGGGAAAGTGGTCATATTTGAGGCAACTTTAGTACAGTTATGTATAATGTATATGTGAGAGGAAAGAGGAAGTATTGAGTACACATGTTACATATTTGCACAGTACAATATATATTATCATAGGGAACACGTTCTAAGTGTGCGCACACGTAGTTTTATATAATACAAGGGTTTTGAAATTGATATCTTATTTTCCTTTGTGGTGGTGACGATGAAGACGAATGCCGCAGTAAGTGACAAGATATTCGGACGGATTTCGGTTCACCGATGCATGGGAAGTAGAGTGAGAGAGTCGACCCATGTTTGTTCGGGCTCATCGCCGTTCCATTGCACACACTATTTTGCGAAAATGAACTACGTTATAATTTGGATTTAGAGACGGATGTGAGACGTGAAAACAAGAGAGGAGAAAGAATGGCTGCAAATGATCAACAGCAAAATTGAATAGTTTTTTCGTTGTGTCACTGCTACTTTTACGATGATAAAAATGGTGAAAGATGGAAAGCTTATGTGGTATAGTCCTCTGCATGGAAATGTAATACATTAAATAATAATATGTATCATGCATGGATTACTTATTAGATTTGGTTGCGGTTGTCATTCACATATCAACGAGGTGACACTACAGTCTTATCTTAACTATCCTTTTAAATAAATGTCCCTGTAAGAAAGACAGAAACCGGGACATTATCTTAATTTATGCTATACATGAAAGAAACATTTGTTACATATATCAAAGGCTAGAATGTACTATACAGTAGTAGTCTGTTGTGTTTTGTAAAAAAAAGAATTTGTTTGTTTTCGGTATAACCAAGTATTTTTGTATTTATATTATCATTTTGTTATTGTTTGTTGATATCAAGCCAAATTGTCAAAGTTAAAGAGTAGATAAAACGTAGTCTTACTCTACCCTACGAATAGATCCTACAGTATAAAGTGGATAGTACAGTCAAAGTCGTAATAGCATAATGATGATGATGATATATGTAGAGAATAAGTTAAAATAAAATCGCTACTTTAAACACTAGTCGAAATGGGAATAAGGGAGAGTCAGGTTATATACAAAGTGAGAACATACAAAAGAAATAGACAGACGTTAAAACACATTGTTTCTTTAAAAGTCAGCAGAAGTGGACCACTAAAATAACACCACACCGGCGCAGCCACTACAAACAATACAAGCGAGAACGAAAGGCGACAACACCGGAAAATTCATTAGAGCTGTTGTGATACTCCTCCCGGGTAATTGATCCCAAAAGTTTTGTGCAATGAACTTTTTGGCCATATGAATGTCTTCTACACACTCTTGTATTTATATCAGTGACGACGATCATGAACCTCATATTTTGTATGATGAAACAAGAGTATAATAATATTGCATTCGATGTAATTACAACTGAGCAAAAATAATGCAAGTCAAGCATATGGATTGCAGAGCCACTTCAACTTTCATAAAACGATGTAGTAAAATAGACAGATTTAAACTACCATATTTTATATAGGTATTATAGGTCTATAACGACGTTTTTTATTTACAGAAGCGGTGCCAAATTGGTGATCACACGTACATATGTAATTGTGGCTTGTGGCAGTAACTGATACATCGGTTTTATGTATCAAATGTGCCGTTTTTAATTAGTAACGCCACGCACATAAAAATGTAAAAAATATCAATCTCAGGTACTTAATACTACTTCCTATTAAATAAAAGCTTTTATACTTGCAGTTGTAGAACAGAACAAACGATAGATCTACACGGTAAAAATATAGCTGTGTGTAAGGGGGAAGAAGCTACGATGAGATGAATTCCGCTCATTCCCAAGCCAAATGTACCTATACGTTTTTCATGGTACAATGCCCACACGACTGTACGGACCGAGTGCACTTTTTATCCTTGTATTGCTGGGTGCACGGGTTTCTTCTTTTTGGACTTTGGAAGTAAGATAGGAACTTTGAACACAGCTCTAAAAAGTTTTAAATTACTTTAGTACACGAAATAATTTAGTATAAACAATCAATCAGTTAATATTTAAAATCTACTTACTGGCATGTTGTACAAATAGGACTGAATTTGCAGAAGACTGAAAGATGAAAAAGGAGTTACAAACAATTTTACTACAGACGACGATTTATTCTGTCATAAACATACCAAAATCCATATAGCATGCGATTATGAAATGAAACCATCTGGTGAACTTACTTGAAAGACAAACGCTGCAAACATAACCTTGATCAATGAGCTGACGATGACAGAAACATGCAGCTCGGTAATCTACCGGTACAGGAGGTGGGAGTGCCAGCTGTTTACGGAGAGAGGCATCCGGGAGGAACACCCACTATGGAACAAATGTATTTAGATAAAAACGTCACCAGCAAAATGACATAAATAACACAAAATATTCAATTCAATAATAATGATTAATGAAACAACGTGTTCAAGAATATTTTGAATTTTTCATACCAGCAAATACTGTAAAAGACCAGGAATTTGAGGAGGTCGTAGGTATATGCCTCCTGTGATATCAGCTCCTTGACTGAGCAGGGTAGCATATGGGCCCAGAACGCAAGCATCAATTATCACGCCCTATAAAGTGGAGCATGTAAAATTTACTTTATTTATCACAGTAGAAAGATACCATCTCAGAGTGAAAAGAAAAAAAAACTATTTTTGCAATAACCATTTTTTGAGCAGTAAAGAACACATTCATAAAGGACATGTACTGAGCGGTGGATTCAGAGCTCCCAGAGACAACAAGAATTCTAGAGTTCAATTTTTCCCCTGGATGCAAACCTCGCTCTTTCCTAAAATCGTAAATTTAATTATTTACATTAATTAAATTTATTACAAGACATAAAACTTCAGTTTTGTACACGAGTAGTTAATTCGGTATAGTAAAAACAATAACCTGTTAATGTAGCATAAAGCTCTGCCTAGAGCACTTGCCAAACATGTGGTAAAATTTCCCGTTCCATCAGTTCTTGAATCAAATTTTGTGAAGGATTCGCTGGTAATAAATTTTTTGATTTGGCTTCGTACGGTGTGCTCCAACTCCAAGAAAACTTCGTATTGTCCGTCCACCTGCCGTATCGGTCTGGTTGGAAAACCTTCACGAGCCTCCACGGGATAGAGAATATGACTGCAACAAGAAATTAAAAGCTAAATTATGAAAATGATTTTCTTCTCAACTCATCACCAATTTTCCAAATGAAGTGAACGAACGCCTACTCTAATTCAATAACAATACGCTAGCCACGAACCTTTGATTAATATGCGACGAAATCACACATGCTTGATTAGTGGCTTGCAACATTAAATGCGCATTGCAGAATGTGAGCACAGAGTCCACACAGTTCCGGAACTGATTGGAATCGCTACGAATATATTTCTGAGCTGGATTTACGTCAATCACTACCACCAAAAGGTTACTTTCTACCTCCATTTCGAGTAAATCGACCGTGACGATGTGAGTTCCAGATATTAGCAAAATAATCAAAAATCAACGACGACTATAATCCTTCGTACATCAACTATTCACTATTGACAATTCAAATGTCCTGGATCAATTCACCATATCACGTAAATTAATGTTGAAATTATAAACTAAAAAATCTTAAAACAAGCGTTTTGACTAATGTTTACAAGCCTTCAATCAATCAATCTAAACAGATGAACCATATTTCATGAAAGCACAATTTTTCTGACACGGACGGACACAGACAGGAATTACGAACATCTAAACAAATACTTTCTCTTTGATTGAAAGTACTTATACCTTTTACCAACTAACTCCCCAACCAGGCAATGAATGATGTTTTAGTTAGTTTGGGCTATTGCTTATGTTTGCAGCAGCAAGTCAATAATATACAAGCGCTTTCTCCGGTGGGGCAACATGAGCATACAAATGCATATTGTCTTCGTATATGCTTGCCTTTTTACTGCTGACGTGCAGTTGCTTTCTTGCATTTCGTTAGTGCTTGCATGTAATAATGAGCCATTGTTGATTTACGTAATTGTTAGTTACGTATGTGCTAAATAAAAGTGCTTCATTTGCATAAACACGGAGTAATTATGATATGAATGAAGATGAGGTGGATTACCGATTGGACTAATAAATTTGTAATCAATAAATGTTATATGCTAATGTTGTCTCGTCTTTAATGTTATAATCTTCATTTTATTTTACAAGTAAAAGTCATCTCTCCAAGACTTTAATAAAAGTTTCTCTGGGTATTTCTATCCGACCGAACATTTTCATGCGTTTTTTCCCTTCTGCTTGTCGCTTCAGTAGTTTGTCCCTTCTTGTTTTGTCGCCTCCATACTTCTAGATGAAATGAACGTTTTTCAATGGCTTAATTTCGTTAAACAATAATTGCTACAACACTTACCAGCTTTTGGGTCACATCCTTCCTCAAAGCCTTAATGTCTTCGCGAGCCACTATTTTTCCACCGATGGCAGCTTGTACGCTGACCTACATTTCATGAAATATTTTATCGTTAAAATACTTCATACAAGTTTATATCATATATCTTAAAACTTACGGAAAACTGATGACGAGGTATCGTGTCTCTCAGTTTAACGCAAATGGCTTTTCCCCTTTCTCGAGACTTTGTGACATGAACGATCGTAGCCATTTCTTCCAATGTATCTCCGTTTAAAAGAATATTCATCTGTAAGCAATAATTACGTCATTCATTTCATTTAACTCGTTCGTATAAATATAAAAAAAACAATTGGACTTACCCGGGTTAAATTAGATGGTTCATATCCCAACTCCTCATAGTCAAATGAAGCGTATCCTGAAGTAACTGATTTGAGCTTATCATAAAAATCGACAACAATTTCATTTAATGGCAGCTTGAACGTCATTATGACCCTCTCCCCATCTAAATTCCGGGAATCCTTTTGAACTCCTCTACGTTCCATACACAGAGTCAATACATCACCTATGAAAACACCTGAAAACAAGTACAGTGGATAAATTGTATACGCTCGATGACAATGCGGTAGACGCCTTAACTCTTCGGTATTTTATTCAAGAGTACCTGGAGTTATGATCGTTCCCAAAACAAAGGGTTCGTACATTTCCTCTATAATGTCTACATCCGGCATAGTAGCAGGATTATTAATTGTTACAATATCGCCACCATATGCTTTAATATTCTTTGCTCCTATAATTTTGACTTTTATAGGGACATTGGGCGCAGTGAGAATAATGTGTGCTCCATATTCCTGCTCCAATCGCTGGTTAAAAACATCCATATGTAGTACTCCCAAAAATCCCAGTCTCCAACCATGTCCTAGTGCTGCACTAAAAATTGAAGCCGTAATGTAAATTCTAACACGAAATCTACAAGGATGTTCCTATTTTATAATTTTATTTCGTTCCAACCAACCTGGACTCTATTTTGCTTTCAACGCTGGAATCATTGAGCAGCAATTTATCTAACGCACCGCGTAGCATTGTATGTTCAGACTGATCCATGGGATATACTCCAGCATAAACCATTGGCTTAGCCTTTTGAAAACCTGGTAAAGGTTCCACAGGGATGTTTGTTGAATGCACTGTTCCACCAACAGTTGCTTCTTTGATTGTTCTCATGTTACAATATAGATAGCCGACTTGGCCAGCATATCTAATAAAAAAGGAAAAATGTAGTGAAAATAACTTGTATTGGAACCCCTAAAGATGGAACTGGTATGGGACAGAACAACGAAAACTTACAGAGTTCTAAGCGGTGCTGGATCTGGATAAAGCACTCCAATTTCCTTTATTTCATAGGATTTCCCTGACTGAGCAATTGTAATATTTTGGGACAGTTTCAAATTGCCATCAAACACGGCAACAAGTAGTGCCACACCTTTGTATTTGTCATACCAAGAATCAAATATTAGGGCTTTCGCAGGTAAGTCCCGCTTTCCTGCCGGGGCAGGCACCTCACGGACAACTGCTTCTAACACGTCTTCAATGCCAATTCCCATTTTTGCGGAAATCTTTAAAACGGATTCGCTTGGAATTTCAAATACACTGTGAAGCTGCTCTACGATTACTTCTGGTTTTGCATGTTTGAGGTCAATTTTATTCAAGACAGGAATGATGACGAGATTTTTTGAGAAAGCGAGGTAAAAGTTGGCTACTGTTTGAGCCTGAAAATATTGTATGATGTTGGTAAGAAATGTGTAAATAAATTATCAATCAACTGAAAATCATTATGGATAGAGCACAATTTAAAAAACAAACAAAATATTATTAATCGCTGTTGGTTAAATGCACGGAACTTTCAAGTTCCTAGAAAAATCATTGTGGTAGGTAGACATGCTATAGTGTGACCTGTGTGCTCCAACAGTCTATCTGCCAGGGTGCTTTTCCCATGATCAATATGGGCTATTATGCTGAAGTTGCGAATTCTTTCTGGCGGAAATTCTGCAGTGTTTATACAAAATTCAGGGGATGCGTCAATTCCACTACCCGTTTCCTCTTTTTTACTATATAAGCGCGTCCAAGTCACGCTAACTCCACAGGGACAATGGGGATTGGAAGCCCAAGAAGGAAGACCATTACGGGCGGCAATTAAGCGCTGCTTACATCTCGTCGTCGATGACTTTGACAGCGAATTATACCTTCTACCACCTACCCTTGTTATAAGTTGGTTACCAAAAAAAGATCGTCCACCAAAACCACAGAATGGCGGAACGCCAATAAAAATATTTATTACCGGCCTGGTTCTACCGGTTCCTATAAATAAATTTGTCAGTGCATTGCTTCTAAAGTTCATTTTTTCCAAATTCCCTATAACACTGTTTTACACAAAGTCACTAATTTGTAGATAAGACGCATAATTTTCAATGTCGCCCAACATAATTTACTCTTTAATCGTCACTCTTGTGTAGGAGAAAAGTGACCACTGGTGACTGGAATAATTCACAGATTTGTTAGTGAAGAGGGAAATTTAATGCTGAGATTTTGAATAGATGTATTCTTATTTTGGTTTTAGATGGGATCACCCGAAGAGTGACAATCCGATTCCCGACCCTGGTAAACAATCATAGGGGACACTTTTCGCTGCTAAACTAAAACTAAAGCATGTGCTTTTGCAATGTGATGTGATATAGGTAGATTGTGATTTGATAAGTGAGCATGCAATGATGCCGGCCTTCACTTCACAGGTAGAGGATACCAAAGATACCATGTAGTAGCAGTAGCATAGCCTCAGTACGGATCATCTGTTCACGCTTCTGGTCCAAGTTCGCGGATGCCAAATACGAAAATTCATAACGGGTTGCAAATGCAAAACCATCATCGCCATTT
>JAHZNE010007072.1:0-11566 GCA_027744055.1 Callyntrura sp. NNG-2020 | reverse complement strand
CAGGAGAAACAAAAAAGTGATGAAAAACGCCGACAACTTCATAACATCCATGTGCTACTCTCTCTCTCTCTCCCTCTCTCCCTCTCTCCCTCCCTACTGTTGTGAAGAAATAGGACAGAACTGGGCTCATCGGGAAGAGCAAGGGCATTGGTGGTACTGGTACTAGTGGTGGACAAAATCTGAAAAGATAAATAGATATGTACTTTTTTTTATGACGCGACGTCAGGAACTACTACGAAAAACTCATTTTTTTTTGTTTCTTCGTAACGACGTGTTATTGCTCTGTTGTTGTTATCCCGTTGTTATATAATAGTGGTGAAAAAATACGGTATACGTTGTCATACATGGAGGGGGAAAACGGGAAATAGAACCACACGGCAGCCATTGATGCTGCGGGCAATACAAATAATGACGCAGAGAGGCAGGTATACATGAAGGAACCCGTTTCACACGGAAACTTTCTTGCTACAGGGTTTACACCACAGAAAAGTATCGATTTCTGACGAAATTTAAAGCTTTTCATTTCAAGTAGAAAAAATAGCTTCAGCCTCACAGGCAGTAGCTGATTAATTATCGCGTGAGTCATGCTACGTATTACAACGACATTCAACATCCCGTTTTACCTTCACATGGTCGCTACTCGCTACTACTACTACGAGCAACAGTAAAACACTGCACCGTTGCGTTGCCTAACCGATTTGAGAATTTAATGCTAATAAAAAATAGTAATCATTATGATTATTTATGATTACAAGATCTTACAAACAGTTACAATAGTGTAACCGGGCACATTACATGACTTCAGACTTCAGACCAGTGTCAAAGTCACTCAAGTGATTGACCTTTATTTTTGTTTTGCAAAAAAATAATTGACATTGACGCATAAAAATGTTTGGAAAAAAATCATCTCATGTTTGAGTTTCAATGGGCATCGATTGACATGTCTCATGTGCGTATGTCTGATTCTTTATTTTTCTGTAACGACATGTATCGTGTACTGCACGACACACTCTGCGCGTAGTTTCAATAACCACAAGTCGTACCAGTGTTTAACAACCGCGTCGCGTGGTAGCTATCAAGATAAAATGGACCTCAACAGTCAGGGTTTGGTTTGATTTTTAAAAAAATCCATAAAAATGCCATTTTTTTTCTGGGACGTGTAGACAGAGGATTACATAATTACACAATATGCATTTAACTGCACTTGTACATATAGCCCACGCGTTTAAATGATTGTCATCGCCAGCTCTTTGGAGACCAGTGTGAAAACAATGCGTTAAAATTACGATGATTTATAATTAAACACTTCTCAATTTTTGCTAGTCATCCCTTCATGCTGCAGAGGTGCAATGTTTATTTCCATCTTCAAAAACTGCTGAACTTGACACAGCGTCACGAGTTGCTGCAGATCTACAATAACGATCCAGCCAAACACTAATAACGTGGCTTTTGTTTATATACCTAATTTGCATATTGTACGGTCTCCTGAGCGCAGAAAGCCCAAAATGTCTTTTTTTGTTGTACTCTCTCCTCCCCTCGGTTAAAATACCAGTTCACAGCTAAAACTACCGCAAATTTGAATGATTAATGATTATAATAGTGCCGTGGTGACCATTACAATCATTACAACTGACTGACTCTACAGTCTGATATTATCGTTGCGTAAGGCGTTATGTGCTGAAAGCACGTACAATAATGTTCCACCTCACATGATTATCGTTATATTCTTTTTTATTCTTCTGGCTAACAATATTATTAATAATAATAATAATAATATGCGATTTTTACAGTACAATTTTTTTTCTGGTGGACAAGGTTAAAACGCTAAGCGTCTTGGCAGAAAATAGTTCTCACGGCTCAGATTTGAATTTCACCTTGAGACAAGAAGCGCTACAGGTAGTAGTAGTGGTGGTCTGGTCTGGTGGTGGTAGTGGTGGTAGTAGTAGTAGTGCAGGTAGAAGGGAGACGATGATAATGATGTAATAGAGACTCGGTGTGTAGATAATCTACATACTTCACTGCCCTGTACACTTGACATTATTATTGCCCTGCTATTATCACCATTTTCCTTCTCTCTTCTGGTTCTGTCTTACTCAGAAAATCTCCTGCGGCTTCCTCCTGTTTTATTTTATTCATTGAAAAATCATTTTATCCAGAGCAATTTACCGTTCAGATGTGTTTTAAATTTCAAAATATCATTCATACATCACCTTCCAAAGTGGATAATCCCATCGTTCGGTGGAGATTATGTAGATTTTGATTTGGAAACTTTTTTATGCTATCATCATTATGAGGAGGCGAAGTTGCTTTATGTTCTTTTGTTGGTAACCGTCTGTCTGTGTGAAGTACAACAGCAGTACTAACGTGATAGTTTGGGGGAGACTGTATGCAAATTAATGTAATCCGTGTATGTTCCTTTCCAATTTTTAAGTTGATCCATGTCCGTGATTCATAAGATAAAATATTACGAATTTTTATAATTGCACCATTTGTAAATTTCGTTTTCTGTGACTACTTAGAGGGAGTGGAAATAAGAAGGGTCTTAAATCCAGGCTATATTTAACTTTTTATTGCTCTAAACGATAGAATTAAAAGCAAGCCATATTTTTACGCAAGTCACTATTATCACAATTAAGTGTTAACGTCACTCTGTGAGAAAATTAAGTTTGTACACCCATGGTTAGGAACGTTAAAATTCGAAAAGCTTCCAAGATTCTTCGCCACTTGTCTATAATTCATGGTTGCATTGTATAATCTATTTTCTTTGGGTTGAATATGTTGTGGTCTGGGGAAGTGTAATTTTTTGGCGTTTACTTTCCTGCAAAAATCCTTCGTACTGACATTGTTCTGTTTCAGTAATATTTGATAAAGAACAAGGTTACAAAACTAAATATCATTTAGATATTTTTTGTTTCCGTTTCTTAAACTTCTGAACTTTGAAACTGTTTTTATTGATTTGAAGGGCGAACGCCGTAGTTTATATACGGGCTTGATTAATGATACAGCTAGTATGTGGAAATTATTACAGCAGGTACAAAATGAACACTTGCAGGTTGGTAATACCTACCCAAGGAGGTGGTATGCAGTTGATGGATGATGATTTTTTCCTTTGAAAGTGCGAGACCATCGGAGTGGGATTATGAAAGGGAATATTATTGAGTAATCCGTCGGGAAGATGAAAAAGGAATATTACGTGTAAATTTGCATTATGAAATGTATGTTTTTATCATCGTGCAAATTTTCTCGTTAATGTCAGTTCGTTCCAGCACCATTGCAAAACTTCTTTCATGCTAATCTCGCTTCCATACGAATCCCATCAAGTTATTAATTTAAAATGTCTATAATTACCTGACATAATAAATTTCAAGGCAGTTACACTACTTGCTATGCTACACGCCATTTTTTCCTGTTGAATTTGTATATCAAGCAGTCACAGTCATCCACATTACTTCACGATCAATATTTCTCCACGTATTTGTAAATACTACCGTATTCATTTTACCCCAACCAAGCATCTCAATTCTCAACCAAACATTAATCTGTGATGTCAATGAAAACTACCCACTTATATGCAATCTACACACGCTAACATCAAGTCCCCTGGAAATGCTTCCCAAATCCGTCAAAGACATAAAAAAAACCTGCAACAGCACTGCCCTGCTGGCTCTACCTGAAACGTGACGTTTTTCTACAGAAACTACATCTCTTAATGTCAAATGCAGAAGCTCTCTGTGGATAGCAATTTGACCATGCACTCATTTTACGTGCACTTCACATTATGCACTCTCCATCTTAATGCACATTGCATTACTCTCACAAAAGCACGCCACGGGTGAAGATCTCTTGTGTTAAAAAGTAGCCGTTACAAAAATACTTGTGCCTTATGATGATGATGATGATGATGATGATGACTACAACGACGATGATGATCAATAGTCAATAGCTGTAATATAACGCATTACTCTGTCTGTATCTACCGTATTAAGCTCCATCCATCCCACATAAAATACTACATACATCCTAACCGCACGTTGTGCCTTTGTTGCGTTGACTGTTGACTTCTTGGTCAGCAACAGCAGTAGGGATAGCGGTAAATGGGAGTGTGTATAAGTAACAATAGTAAAAAAAACTCTGTGTGCATCTCTAAGTCCTTACTAGTGCTTCTAACGATACAATAGGTGTACACCATTATAATATAATGTGGCAATGGTGTCAAGTTAACAGGAGGGCCCTTGGTCGATGGTTTCTTTTCTTGAGGTACTCGGATATAAAAAAAGAAGCCTTAATAGTGGTCTTACGCACAATGCACGTACCTTACCCTACTCAGCGAAATAACAGTTTTACCCATATCTACTTATCTACTGTCGTCATCGTAGTCCCTTTACACTAGTTGGAAATCGTCATCCCTCCCTCACTCTCTTACTCTCTTACGTTTTTTATGCATTCAGCCACACATCCCATCTTGTGTTCATCATCATGATACGCACACATCCAAAGGAAAAAAGTCTCAGATTTTCCTTTTGTCCGTTGAAAATTTCCTGTCCTTTTTAGGACAAGGAATGTAATGCACCATGAACGGGAGATGAACAAGATGATGGGATATTTTATTTTTTTCCTGTATAGAATATTCCATTACTCATGGAAATTTACACGGGAAAAAACGACAGCAGCAGAGAGGAGAATACGTAAGGTAAGTGAGTACTTTGAGGGGGATAACGAAGTGCGAGTTGTGGTGGAAGGGAGTACCTATACACTTGTAATACGTACAGGGATTAATTCTAGTTTTTTTTAGGTGCGTTTATTTATAAGGAACAATTCAGTAGCTAATTGTGTCGGTATTTCTGAATGCAAACGGTTTTACAGGAAAATATTGCGGAATGTACAGCGTAATGGGGTGTATTTATTGTAGCGGTGATGATGAGGAGTAATGACTCACTACTATTGCTGCAGCGGCGGGCGATTTCGCAGAACTGGCCCCATTTTCTACGAATAGTCATAAAAAGCTTGTGAAGCGAACAGCAAGAAAAGCATGGAGTGATAATCAGACAACACTCAATCACAAATTGTAGTAATAGTATACTTTTTGTGCATTTTATGATAATTAAGGCGGATTGCTTCTCAGCCATGTAGTCATATCCGGAGTGATTCACTCGTTTGTAAACTGAATTCATATGAGAGGATGATGGTATGGAGTAGGCGAGAAACGGAGGCGATTATTTTTGTAGCTTCCTGGCGAATAAATAATATGCAGATGATGATGATGATGAGAGAACAAACGTCCGTTCATTTATTTACGTACGTGAACGGGAAAGCAATCTTCTTTTTCACAGGCATGCACACCTCAACGTCAGATTTTCTGTGGAATGCAAAATTTAGTTACATAAAAAATTAGATTCGCAATTGCACACACACACAGACACATAAACACTTGCATATTTTTTGCCTCTGCATGAATGCTACCTATATATATGCTGATTAGTGTTGATTTTCTTGGGAAATAATTGAGACAATATTATTACTATATTGTGTGAGTGCGTGGAAACAAGATACTCCTGTTACACTGACAACGGATGATGCTAGAGATAATAAAATACCTGCTTTTTGCTGTTTCTAATTACTGCTCATATGATACCCCTCTGCTACTAATATACAACTGGAGGGGAAACTTAAAAGCAAGTTGAGGTAGTGGTGGAAGGATACTAGTTCTTTTTAGCAATGTACCCCTGGGGCATCATGAAAAACTGAAATCTCCAACAAGCTAACTTTATAATAGCCACTTGTACTCAACGGGTGTATACATACAACAACGCACTGAAATTCATATTTATGAGATGATAACTTTTTGCAAAACTAATACCACTTTCATCATTACTGCTTACACTTGCACAACAGTAGCATGGATGCTGACGATGATAAATACAAGGCATCTGGGTTCTGTCTTTGTTTTCCATTTTATCACCAATGGCCATCTACATGAGGAAGAGACGCGATAAAACTGTGGCGAGATGACTGATGTACACAAAGGGGAAACGTAACGAAATCGGTTTTTATGACTCATCGTCATGTGGTAATATTATATCCAGTCAGAGAGTAGTACTCAGATAACTGGTGAATGCAGCTTCATTTTTCTCATAATGCTTTTGTATGGCGGAATACGTATTACACCTGTGTACCTAGTCAAGGTAATAGTAATGAGTAAGGTTCCATTTCACAGACTACATTTTCCATAGAGGGGTATTTTTAATGTAAAATGTGAAGATGCACCTATAAATAATAGTGTATAAATTCCCCTGTGACGCTTTAGGAGTTGAGAATGGCCAAAACCCCGTATTATCGCCGAGGTATTATCCACATCCCTGGGATCATGCAACATCATTTATGATGAATTTTGGAACATTATTATGGCAGCAAGTCTCTATTTTTACCAGTTGTAGACAGGAATATCTACTAAAATGTCTTCACATTCACAGACACACACACACACACGCATGCAGCAAGTTATTGTTAGTCATTGTTTTTTACGGATGACGGTATGCCTCTATCGTGATAATTTGTAAATGAAAAAAAAAACACAACCGATTTTGTAGATTTTTTCTCAAACATTATTTAGGGTTGTTGTAGGAATACACAGCACGAGCGAGCGTAATGCCAAGGTGCAAACAGAAAACTTTTCATTTGTAATTTTTTTTAGCTTTCGTTGATTGATTAGTCATACACACACATTTGGGCTACTATGGTGAAGAGACAAAGGCCAAAATTATGGTCACGTTGAAACAAAGCAGACCACATTGTATTGCAATTTCTCAATTGCCGCTTACCCTCAGCATGCAGAGAGAAACTAGCGACTATTAAGCATGAAATTAGGCACGTTGTGTTCCTACGAAATCGTGCCTGCTCTGCTCTCGTCGTGTTCTATGCATTGGGGGGAGAATCGGAGAGAAATCAACCAATTTTTATTTAAGTTCCGACTAGCGCAGACAATGAGGTTTCATTTGAAAAACGCTATTCAATTGTGCTTGAGTGTCAATTTCTTGGTATTGTTGTAGGTATTGTTTTCGCTGATTTAATTAGAAAATCCTGACATACGGCGAATACTTCATTTCTTTTCTTTTTATTGACTGATACAGCAATATATAGTAAGACATGCTTCCCCTCGCGGGTAGCCTATCATCAGTAATCCCGGCAAACGATAATAGGATATTTAGGTGAAGGATTTACATTTTTGTGGTTACATATTTTTTTAAACGATATATATATATACAATCAGAAGGGAGTGACGTAGATATCAGTTCCTTTGCGGATATAATTATTGGTACAATATATTATAATTAGAGGTACATTATACAGCCACTATAATAATTACAGTAATAGAACTGGTGTTTAAAGTGTTTTTTGTGCAAGAACATAATTAGGTTTTACTAAACGGACGAAAAAATAATATTGTTATTAGTGATAGGACAACCCTGGCTAAATTTGGACTGCGTAGGGGTAAGTGTGCAATAAGAACTAATATCCCATGCATCACTTCCTTTCTAATTCCATACACACACACACGCGCAACACTTGTTGATGCGTAAAAACGCTTGAAGTGGTGGTGTGCGTAGCAATAAATCTTTTTGTGATGTTGATGGTCTTTGATATTATAATCTCTCTCTCTCTCTCTCTCTCTGTACGATGCATTTTTCAAGTAGGGAAGCGCAAATGAGCTGGATGCTCTACATAGAATCGCTGTCGTATTATAGCACCATCTTATAATACATTTGTTTGTAGCATGTAATGAATATGTTTTTAATCTTCTCAATACTCTCATTACGTTACATGTCAGCATAAATTAATAAAAAATAGATTCAAGATTAGTAAGGTATGGTACATTTTCTAAAGTCAGTGTACTAACGACGTTTAGATTTTACTTTACCTACCTACCGCTAATATAAAAGGGATTTATCACTTGGGAATAATATGTTATTTTTGACGGTTAATATGAATCTTTCAATATTTTGTCACCCACTAAATCGTAGGCTATATTATATTGATTTTGTCTTCTCTCTCTCTCTCTCTCTCTCCATTTTTATATACCTATCATACATATTTTTATTTTCCCTCCCACGTACATACCTACTACTATTAAAGTCAAAGCCTAAATGCTATACAAATTTTTCCCTTGTTTACTACCGGGTATGTCACTAGTGCCCGTTTACTTGATTCTTTTCTTTTCTTTAATCTTCTACAAAAGTGGATGACTTCTCTCTCTCTCTCTCAAATACAAATTTTAGGGTCTTCTTCCTCTCCTAGTCATCATCCTCACTATTGCGCGGCAACAACACCAACCTCTCAGTAACGACTCTTTATTCCCCTATCTCAATACACACAGTTTGTACTCCTTGCCCCTTGCAGCATATACCAACCAACTATCATTTACTTTTAGATTGCATCTGCTCTGTCGTTGGGTTAAGGGCCTTCTCCTCTTTTCTTCATTCCTTCGTTTTGGCTACCTTCCTTCTGCTTGCTAACGCTGACACGTTCACAACGTCAACAACAACCACGTATCATTTATTCCTCCACCTCTCTATTGTTCCCCCTCTCTATATTACTTACCACCACGTCTTGCCTTGCTTTACTCGGCTTGCACGTATTCAACAATTCAGCCCTCTTCTCACATATCCACATATTCACACAACAACCAACAACACAACGCAACGCTCCACGATATATCAGATATCTTACGTAGAGTAACCCACAAAACAACTCATCTTATACCACCACACATCCCTTGCAAATGCTTGAAAAGAATCAAAGTAAAATTTACCCACCATTATCCATCCCCTCGCATTTTAAGTATCACAGGCCAGTCTCTGCTGATTTAGTCAGCAACATTGTATTATTATCATTATCATCCTTGCATCTACGAAGCCTGTATACGTCCACATTTATCTACATTTTTCTCTCCTTCTTCACTACGGCTGCTGCTGCTGCTGCTGCTCCACAACTCACATTTTCGTATTATTCCATTTCTTCTTATTCACGTTAACTTCTCTTGATTAAGAGAGGGTGAATGAATGCCTCTGTTATATATACACATCTCTCATAAACAAACCAACAAAACGAACTACGGACAAGACACCAACCACCATCTCTAAGAATGATTACTTGAAAAAGGTTATACATCTCTCGCCTGTATCCTTTTATTTTCTCAATTTAATCCACACAACACAATGTTGGCTCGGTTTACATGTACATCATAATATAAGCTCTATAACGAATGACGACGATAACACGCATCGTCGTCGTCGTCGTCACCGTCATATTATTGTTGGCTGAATACTGGTTGGTGGTGCTGGGGATTTGGTACTTGTTTTGTTATTTAGTATGTATGCATCTCTCTTCTGGCATTATGTTGATTCTAAGATTTTCTTGATGCACTTTAAGCAGTCCATGTTGGGATGTCCAAACGTTCACATCACCTCGATGCGTAACCCTCCGTACGAGTACACGTTCCTATGTAATTTTTCTTTTTCATTTTTTTTCAACCCTCGTGGCGTGCAAGTAATATTGTGAGTGTAACGAAAGAAAGGGAGAGAGAGAGAGAGAGAGAGGGCAATAAAGGTTTGTTTCCTAGTTTGTTTCTACTACCAAGCATCAATTCAACCTTTTTCGCTGTGTTTACTGCTCTATAACCTCTTGTGTTGTTCCTGCTACTATTATTACTACCGTGGCTGTTTTATACATTTTATACTTATTATGAGTTTTTTAATAACTTGGTGAAAAAAAGGAAGCCTTATTAAAAAGTGAGTGAGTTTTTTGGTGATTTTTTTTCTTCTTCAACGTTTATACTTCTAGAGGCGTAGGTATGTTTAATTACGGGGGATATAAAGGAATATAAAGATAGACGTCATCCTA
The DNA here is from genome assembly GCA_027744055.1 of Callyntrura sp. NNG-2020. Taxonomy (NCBI): domain Eukaryota; kingdom Metazoa; phylum Arthropoda; class Collembola; order Entomobryomorpha; family Paronellidae; genus Callyntrura; species Callyntrura sp. NNG-2020. Next base: position 1,669 of record JAHZNE010007072.1, on the reverse strand, counting down.
TGATTTTCGTTTTTATATATTTACACTTTATGCTTGTTGTGTGTGTGTGTGTGTGTATGTGTGCTCCTTCGTTTATACCTTTTTTTTATCGTAGTAGTCTGCATTCAAAAAAGGAAGATTAATAATAACAATGGCAGTAATCATACCAAAATCATCGGCATTTCAAAATCCCTTCCTTATATGATAGGTTAGGCACACGTACGTGTGTGTAGAGAGATGGATACATTTTGTATGTACCTAAAGCGCGTATACACACACAACAGGTTCATAAAGGGGAAGGAAGGAAAAGGTGTGCACACAGAGTAAGAATGCAATCTTGGTACACAACCAACTGAACCAACTGCGTTTTTTACGGTCTTCGTCCTCCTCATCATCAGCAATCTGAAGTCCTCAAGTCCTAAAATATCACACTAGTCTCGCTCTGCGTGTGTGTGTACAGTGTACACGGATTTTGAAAGGGAACCTTTAGAAAAAAATCGTTACGTCTTCCCTCGACTTAGTTTCTATTTTATCCATCGCATCGACACATTTCATGTAGAAGTTTTTTTTCCTGTGTGGAGAGATTAATCTGTCTTGCAAGTAGTGCTGGTGGATGAGGACGATGATGATGATGATGATGATGATATGCAGTCATGTAAGTTTTATGAAAAGTCGGGGACAGCAACAGGCTTAGAGGAAAGAGGAGGACAACGGCACACAAACTTTTATGCTTGTGTTTTTTAGCTGACAGCACACACATACAACCTGTGGCTTGAACCTGGCTGACAGGTAGTCTCTCAGTTTTGGATAAGGAGGAGGAGGGCGAACAAGAAGAAATTTTAGTCTCGTCGGCAACATAGGAAAAAAAAACTTTTTTCGTTTTCATTAAAACAGTTTCTTGCCAGGCGCGTTGTTTATCTCTCGTAATCTGTGTTCCACTGCATGATTTTGCGAGTAAAAATATCCATTTTTTCTCCTCGCTGCATTTATTTTTACTCGCAGATAACTAGCAGCGTAGTGATGTAGGTGAGCAGAGCAGACCAAAACACGGGTGGTGTTTATCTTTTTTTTATCATTGTTACTATAAGAACAGTCACAGTCGGTGTGTTATACGGGAAATTTCGACAGTTGAGTGACTTCAGGTCAAAAGAGGAAAAAAAGAGAGAAGAGAAAAACGAAACTTGGTACAAGGCTGTAATTTATGAGGAGTTTTTTTATTACGGGTATAACTTTTCCTTCTTCTCCGTTCGATGCATGCGGTAGCAGGGTGTATGAATGAGTGTTTGTGTGTGTGTGTGTGTGTGTGTGTGTGTGCGTGTGCTGCAAAAATAGATAATTTACTACTTTGCTGAGTTTGAAAGCGAAACTCATCAATTTCCCTGTCAAAACTTTTACATACTATAATAATGGTTACACCAGTAGTAGTAGATAGTGTTAATTTGGAAGGCTGACATAATTTGACGGTCGTTTGTAACATTTACAAAAATAACATAACAAAAATTTTTTAGTTTGGTTTCGTTGGTGTTTGTCGAGGTACATTACATATATTTCAATTGGAAAGTGACGTTTGCCATGCAGAGTGTATATTACATCTCAATTCATTATTCATCATTCGCACATCAAAAGACAGAACGACCAGTTGGCAGTAAATAGGGAGGTGTTTGTTTTTTTATTAGTGTCAATTTTTTTT
>JAHZNE010007071.1:0-13017 GCA_027744055.1 Callyntrura sp. NNG-2020 | reverse complement strand
ACTCACCCCCTGATTTGCTAATATGTAATAATTACACAAGAAAACAACTAGTCACAACGCACTAGGCCCCAGAACAAATTGCTCTTTGTGGGTAGCAGTTTCGTTTTGTGAAGCAAAGTAGTTATATTGCATATTGCACCAGTGCGTCGTCGTTTTGACTAAAAAGTTGACTAGCAGCGCTGATTTGCCTTATCTAAAGGTAAGTTTATAATAGGTGCGCGTCCAATACCTTTTCATAGTTTACTCGTCTTAGTCTTTTCATTCATAAGGAAAGAGCTGGTACCCCATTGTCACACCCATGTTTTCCGAGACAAAATGCTCTCCCTTTATTATATACACTTGCAAACTTTCAATTTATGGCTTGCTAGTCGCAGCTGCTGTTGATGATGATGGCTTTGCGACAGCGGAAGTAAATTATTGCTTGGGAGTCCCTGATTTACAACAACGCCAAAAAGCAAACGAACTTTATTGTATCGTAATAATCATGCTAATTAGTGTATAAACTTCACAGGACTTTCTTTGTGGAACATACATTTATAACGAAGGTTGTGCTGCCATTCAAATGTATCAGATAATCCGGTATAGTTACCTTATTATTATCCTCGTCATGCGTATTCCTGCGTGAGTTGCGTCCTCTTTTGATACGCATAAACCCTCCCCCTCGAAACACCAAGCAGGCGTAGGAAAAGGAAAAGTTGCTCAATCGTAGAAAAAGAGACTGTTGATTTTGCTGTGGCAGACAAGTGGAGAGGATAAACACTAACGTAACTTTGTTTGTCGTGCCTGTTTAGCATTTAAATTACCTATGTAGCACACTGACTTATAAACAGCAAATCCTATAGCCCATCTCTCTCATCTTTCAATGAATGTAGTAACAAGGTAGAAGTCGGTAATAAACCAAAATTTAGATAGCAGCTAACTTGCCGATATGATGATGCGCTTAAGAAAGTTTTAGCATTTTGAGCGTATGAGAACGAACGTCCACTCACTCAAAAAAGCGAGACGACGACGGCGCTGATGAAGCTTTTAATTTTTTTCTGTGTACTGCTGCCCTAGTAGTGGAGTGACCAACGACCACATCACACTTTACTACTACACACAACCAATTTTATGGCTACACGTGTGCATCCTAAAACAACTTTTAAAAAGAGCAAACTAGATGAATATACATGAATGCCTATGTGTAAAATTTGAAGTGAGATGTGTGCGCAAAAGGCAAGAAAATCCAGTAAATTAACTTTTATAAACTGGAGGTTAGTAGTGGTATAATGAAAACAACGCATGATAAAAATCCATTCATGCATTTCCCTCTCGTATATGTACGTACCGCCTTATATGGACGCATTGAATTTGAATAGATATGTGGTATCGAGAATAACAGGCTTTTTCCTATTAGAGTGTTGACGGCTCAAAGAAATAAACGTCGATTAATGGATTATCTTGTAAGAACGCTGCCGTTGTGACCACGACGAAAGGTCTGATTTCGTATGCAGTTTCCGTACAAAAACCGTTGCTAATGCGTTGCATATTTATAAAATGTACATGTACTCATATTATACGTATTATCCTGACGCTGTTAAATTACTGAAGGAGGGCTAATAACAGTGTGTGTTGTAGGTGTGTTTTGTGGTATCAAGATCAAGCTCAGTGGAACAAATCGTTCCCGCGGGCGTATTTTATACACACATTACGATTACACATACAGCACACAAGGAAAAGAGACGCACAAAGAGAAAAAAATGAATATTCTTCGTCACAACCGCCACGTTTCTCCTTGTTTTACTGAGCATCGCATTTTTCTACGATTTCGTTCGGTCACACATACAAAAATAATATACAGTCGTGAAGGAAGCCATATGTAGCGCTTATGTTCAAACACTTTTACAATTTAGAAAATGTTTGAAAAAAGGCGCATCCTAAGTATCCACCCATATTACATGACATTGTCCATTCCTGAAAACGAAGTAAGAGAAATCGTTAACGCGAACTTTTGGACCAAGAATTTACCATAAATTATACTGATAATTATGTTACATACCGAAAAACACATCAAGAGCAGAAACTCCCTGTTATTTTTGGAATGGAGGGATAGGTCCGTCTGTAGGATCGCCAAAGCATACAAAACTGAAGTTAATTTGATGGAAATTGAAACTTTAGTTTTACGATCAGTGTGGAAGGTCGGCCGGATGGCGTTACAGAAAGGCCATAAATCTTAATAAGTACCTATAACTTTACTCTAGCCAGCGCTGCTATCTAATAAAAAAAGAAAGGCTTGTTGAGAACATCACGCATTTGATTTTTTTTCACTTTTTCATCAAATGCATGTCTGGTGCTGTCAAATATATTCTGACTGGCCATTGATGATGCTCTCTGGTCACGTTCGTTTTGTAGTGCGGAACTACATGTGGATAGCCAATGATAATGTGAGGTTTTTATTTATGATATCAGCAATGATGTTGATGGTTACTATGATGACTTTTCTTGTGCACTTTACATCTTTATGTAGGCATTTCGGCATTTGGGCATGTATTGGTTTGCCGCGCCTGGCCGAATTATGCGTTTTCTTTTTTTGACATATTATTGCATTGGCTGTGTGTAAGTAGGGAATAGGGTTTGGGAATGTGGTTCGGGAAGGAGTGAATAAATGTGGTAGAATAAAGGAATACAAGAAATATCAATTTGTTTGTACTTTTCATAGCTTCATCAACATGCTTAATGACCGGTGACATCATGATACCACTGCTTTGTCGTCGTCGTTGTCATCATCAAAGAACATTTCAAATAAAGAGCTATAAAGAGCCGTCAAGAAGACATCATCAAAAATCCACATTAGTGTGTGCGCGATTGCAATTTACAACAAATATGCGGATCCCTACTTCAGTTTGTGGGCACTACACCACTGCTGCTGTTGGGGCAAACATCATCAGGGGGCAGCGGCAATTGACATTTTAGCACATTTTGACATGAGGCAACTCAATGTACTGGTTGGTTCGGCTAAAGCTGTTGATGCTTAGAACCTCCTTGAAAAAATTTTCACCTTTTGGTTGACCACTCTGATTACCATTATTACCAATTGACATGACAAGACAAAGACCATTGACCATAATGATGATGATGGTAAGGATCACAAAAAAAGTTTCCCCTTTCCGTTCCGTCGTCGGCCAGTTTTCTTGGTGTTTTCGTCTAGATTTGATTCTAATACCTCTGCCAAAACAGCTATTTTATTGACTTTTTTTGTGAAAACGACATGGGGAAACATGTAGCTCGTTTTAGTAAAAGCAGCCGCAACGTTATTAGTCGTCATAATAACGTGCTTGTTCGTCAGAATTTACAGCCGAAAAATTATAATGTTGCTAACTCAATAATGGAGACGAGAAGAAAAATTTAGAACATCTCGAAAGTAACGGCAGCAGCAACAGAAGCATTAGGTTGAATGAAAGGTAAGCGTTTTTTCGTACATTTTATGTATGACACATGTCTCTACGTGTTGTTTTACACAATGACAGTCGCGGCTTCCCTTAGTCTTTTTCTCTCTCTTCTGCTGCAACAGCATCATCAATAGCACCAACATTTCTTCCCTTTTAAAGTGCGTAATGTCTCATGTCTCTGTGTTGACTGATGATTTCTTTTAAACAAGAAGCACGTCCAACGTCTTTCTCCCATTCTCTCTCGTCGTGCTAAAATCTTTAACACCCAAGCAATATATATGAATGTTTTAATTTCTTGTCGTCTCAGAAAATATCAAGTGGTGGTGGTGGTGGTGGTAGTAGTAGTAGTAGCAAAGCCACAGCCAGTGACCCCGTAAAGTACGTAACTGCTGGGCTGCCGCAGCGTCTACACACCTACCCTGACAAGTCATGTAACTTTTACAGCAGTTACGCCAGCATGACAACGACAATGCGCGGTGGTAGTGAAGAGAAAAATATCTTTGTGGCGTATTATCATCAATGTCCTAGTCTCTATATATCGAGTTTCAAAATCCAAGTGCAATAAAATATTACTATTATTATTATTATTATTAAAAACAAGAAGAGTGTGTGTGCATGTGTTGCATTGTTATGACGATTTTGGCACACATTTTGGCGACGATGATAATATGAAACAGTCTGTCTTGTACACACGGGATGATGATCATCATCACGGTGACGTCGATGATGATGATTGTGGCCTAGTCTTAAATGAATGAATTGAATGGATATCTATCTAAATAACATTGTTTGCTTTTTCTCTACAACTTACAACGCCATCATGATTGTATTGAGGGGAAGATGAAAAGAAAGAGGGGTGCGCTACCCTTTTTTTTCAAGTTGTCAGACAACCCAAGTGAAAGAACTTGCAGAAGGAAAAAATGTATAGGGGTTCTTGTAGCACGATTTTTGATGAAGAGAAGGATGACGATGAGAAGTTGATGGCAAAGAAAAATGAAAGGAAGAATGAATGAAAAAATATTTGCATTTTTTTCTCGTCTCCTTTTCATGTCCTTATAAATTTGTATGCAGCTACAATGTTTAAAGTGAGAGATGCGGTATCAGCAGAAGCTGTTTAGTGCATATACACATGAGGGTAGCACAACAAGTCGTAAATTTGGTACGGAAGTTCAACATTCAACAGAGAAGACCAACAAAAAATAGGTGTGGTCGGTCACCAACAGAAAGCAAAATGAAAGAAAACGAGAGATACGCGCACACAACACGCGGCATAATAAAGTTAACGAGAGAGCGACAAGTAGAGACCTTGATTTCCTTTTTTATTTTCTGCATACAGCAAGTTCTGATGTAGCGGCATCCGCAGCGAAAAATTATGGTATCGCTGAGGTGCACTGGTGTGGTGCGCTAATATGATTTAAAAAAATTGAAAGAACGATGAGCTACGCGCACAAACTACTTACGTATTACAGGTTCTACTGATTTCATTTGGTATGGGTAGCTCGTTGAAAGAAAGTGAATTATAGAAATGATGAAAATTGCAATAAATTGCGAAGAATTATAATATTTTTTGGGGAAATTATTTTGAAGATAATATTACAACAATTACATGATCATAGTTGCACTACACAAATACCTACACACTTTTAATGATTTCTCAGTTTACCTTTCGCATTTTTATTACAATCGTTAAAAAAGTTAATTGACAGTGACGGCAAATAAATAACAAAAACCATCAAACTGTTTAAAGGCACAAGGAAAAAATAATGTGCACATCTTTCATATTTTACGACACTTTAGTAGTAGCAAAACCCATTTTATTTTCAAATTATTACTTTTCGAAAATCTATCCGTGTCCTACGTCCTACAAGGACATAATTCGTAGGCATGCAATTATACGTCACCAGTAGGTTTAATCAAAAGCTTAGAGTGCATATTATAACAATCAAGGCATTACCACAAGGCTTTTGCCAAAATAGGAATTTAATGGGAAAATCCGGTCGTTAAGATGCGCAGCGTCCGCGCGTCTTCTCTTTAATTGTCATCAATCAATCAGCCTCCTAACAGAACTCACTCATCGCTGTACTACTGCCTTCATCATCGCCGTGTCTCTTTTTTATTTATTACTAACTATATTAATTGAATGGGCTTGACATGACGAAAAGATGAAGGAGATGTACGCGTTTGTCATCAATACATCTAACCAAGTGCACTCTTCCCATTTTCCTTCTTTTCATTTGAATAAACAATGAAAGTGCAGCAGACGTGCATTCCCATTTAATCTGTTTGAACCTCCTGTGCGCGATGCGTGTCTGCCTGTCTATTGCCTTCCCCTGTCGTCACTAGTCAATGTCAGTCAGTCCGTCGTCCTAAGTATTTCACCCCCGAGCTGAAGTTTAAGTCAACTACTTCATCATCATACAAGGGACTTCTACTTAACAGCGGCCATACAGCGACAATGACGAACTAACGACCATTTCAATTTCTGTTTACAATATCATTAGCAACACAACGATGTTCTTACCAGATTTCACCACCAAAACCAGTGAAGAAAGGCGCACAGAGAAAAAATGAAAGGGAACGAGACAACCTTAACGACAATGCCTGTACACAAAACAAGAGTGCATTTAAATTCAAATCACACAAATACCTCCTCCCTTTTAGCCTGCCAGGAGGTAGCAGTAAAAAATAGAAAGAAAGTAAAAGACAAAAACCCGCCACTTTTTAAAATCAATTTTTCAAATAAAAAAACGCTGTTCTCTCAATGCCACAACACTATATAATATACACACACAAGTGAACATATTGTATAGAGCACACACATTCAACTACACAATAAAACAAAATATTTTATTGTGTGACGAAGACGAAAAGCAGAGGATATTAGGCTATAATCTCTTCAATTGAGAACCATGTTGGTGGTGACGTTGGCAATAAAAAAAATTCGCCCGTTTAAAATTTCCACTCTCTCGCGCCATTTTCAAAAAGTACTTTGTTGACTGCACAACATACACATTCATTCATCACTCTTTACAAAGCCGCGAACAATGCTGTACCACCATCAGTGATTGTCGTATCAACATCGGCGGGAAAAGAGAGAAAAGGAAAATAAGAGTTTAAATATAACTGAATGGTACTGTGTACTGGTGTCTAATGAATGAAATTGAATCCCCTCAACTTCGCAACGGGCTCTCAAAACATCCGCCACGCCATCACCACCACACACATGTCGCGTGCTATAATAATATTACCTTGCAATAACAACAAGATCATGAAAAAAAAAATGGAAATTAGGAATTTGCTTTGTTTTTTATTTGTTCTTGTTCTACTTTTTCTATACATTCAGTTGTCGTTTTGATTTTAAGTGAAGCCAACCGTTTGCTTTCCGTGCCTACGCTATGCCAGTGTATTATTTAACTCAAGCGCATAGGAGTTTTTTTTGCGTTTGATGGAAGATGTATTTCTCACGTGTTCAAGGAAGATACCTACATGCAATACCGATAAAAAAAGTTGTGTGCTGTGCAGATATTTACCTATTTGTGTGTTTATCAGATTGCAGAAAATTAGTATGGTGGAATGTTGGCCAAATGCAACAAATATTTTTGGATCATTAAATGCCTCCATCTGCATCCTTCGATGGGAGGGTTCCGAGTTTCGAAAAACATATTTGTAGTAAATATTGGTAAAGGTTTACATTGATTTTTGTAGGCAAGTTTTTTTTAAATTGCTTCCTTGCTGCAACAGATCAATACAACAGATAAAAATACAGTGGTGAAGACGACGGCAGTGATGATAACGTAAAATCTTTGATAATGATCACCGCGCAACGTTGTTGATCGTCGTCGTGAGCTTAAAAAGAGCTTTCTTTTTTTCCTCATCATCAAGTTGTTCTTTGTGTTGCGATTATTGGCGCAGCAAGAATATCCCATATTTGGCATCATCGTCTATCGTTACGATCGTCGTCATCGTTGGTTTAAAAATAATGATTATTGGATGATTGGAGGTAATGGTTAATTGCTTTTTTGTAAAATGCAAAATAAATAAGAGAGAAAGGAATAATACGGGAATCGGTAAACTATAATGATAACCAAAAGAGATCGCGTTTATTTTTCCTCTATTGAACGCGAACTCATTGTTACACTAGCACACGCCATACGGCAGTTTTATGACTCTATACGGTCGTCGTCATCGTCATGACGAGGAAAAATTGAATGGTGCCGGTAATGGCAAAAAGTTATGGGAGACGATTACATATTTATGGTTTATTGTACCGCGCTTAGGCTGGGTCTATTGTATTTGAAAATTTGTAAATTAAATGGAAGAATGGAAATCGATACAAACCAAACATAACGACAACGACAGCGAAAAGTAATAATTGAACTTACAAGAGAACCTCCTTCTACGTACACCCAGTAATAAAAATACAATATGTAGGTTTTTCGCCCTGTAATGATAAGTAATCGATCCCTTGTTCGATGAAAACGATAAGATACCTAGATACATACATATTTTTACATTGTTTCATGAGAGAGAGAGCCATCGGGAGAAAACCACAGAGGGGAAAAAGTGATGGTAAAAACACTGCCGCTAAAGTGACACGCTTGACTTGATTTGATGATTACTTCTGACGACACTGACAACGGTCGTTTTCATTCAAAGTCGTGATCCATCAAATTTTTGAATTGGGGGAACGGTGACGTGATAATAATGATGATGACATGTGCTATCTATCACAGACAAATATCACCACAAACATTGACGGGCCGCCAAGACACAATCATGTCGATACGAGTGTCATTTTTTGTTTCTCTTCGTGTCTGACTTGACTTTTGTCTTATATTTGTTTTTTTAACAAATACTCAATGATTTCCAATTATCTTTGTTATTATTATTACCACACCAGAGCCACAATCAGTGGTAAAAGTGCATGTAGGCGTATGTTCCGACAAGGTCATTTCTGCACATATTAAGAAAATTTTCTTTGTAAACAATCGTGAAAAATTCAAAACAGAATGTTATTATGTTTTATTGCCGTTTTATGATTATTATTTTACTATTCCCCATCTCTAAAAAGTCCGTTTTAAAAACAAGAGAAAATAAATGTCTGGTTTGAAAAAAGGTTAGACATTGAATGAAGTGACAGACAAGTCATGAACCAGCGCAAACTGCAAACAAAAACAGGGAAAAGGGCCAAGCCCATCACGACCACGAAAAGGATGACTTGTGGTAAATACCGGATTTTCTTTATACAACAGTCAACTTGACAATAAAGAAACACAAGAATGATCCTCAGAGAAAACGGACCTTTTAAATTACTGCCATTTACTTTTTGTCGAATTGCTTGTTCTTTTCTAATTTCGAGATTGTCATTGTGATTAATTTGTAAGCAAGTACATTAAATATCATTTTTACCAGCCCACCCAAACAAAGTACAAAACATGGTCTAATAAATTGCCTTTTATTGACACGCATATTGTAAGACTGTTAAATGGTAGTGAGTGAAATTGGGCTTTCCAACAAAACAATAATGTTACCGGATAGTGCGAATAAACGAAAGTCATCCTCTTAATTTGTCGTCACAGTAACCTATTTTAGATTATTTTAAATACAATATTGACAATACGTTGATATTTGTTGGTTTACCTAAACAAACTTTGACTTTGCTTCCTTAAATTTGTACATAAATGACTGTTATTTTTGCATTGAAGGTATCCCAATCTTATTGGGAGGTACCCAAACTAATATGCTGACGCCCTAACTAAACGATGTACCACAGCACTTCGCAATAGCAATCAAAACAACTAAAAAATTCATTTTATCAATGAAGTTGTTACGTTACCGTACCGTTACCACACGAACTCCAGTACCACTAAAATGAAAATGACTCACAATTTCTGGCATTATTACATCCCTTCGGGAGAGAGCCACAGCTAAATCTGGTAAATGACCATAAAAAGTACATTTTGTTTTTTGCCGCCCCAGGACATCAATCTTTTAATAACTTCCCTTTTACACTTTTTTCTTTCTGAGATTTGAACATGTTCAAATATATTTTTCCCTGATGAACCAAAAGTACTTGTGGCGCTACCGTCACCATTTGCTAGTAATTGACTCCTAGTACCAGGGTCTCACAGTCGCAAGTAAAAAAATCTCTTAAATTACCTCTGCTCATTATGAAAATATTTTTCTTTCCATTTATTCCACTTACCATCGTTTCGCATTTCCGTGATTAAGGTAATGATCATGTCAGTGCCAGGTAACCGCTAATTTTTTTTAAAGAAAAAAGTTAAAAGAAAACAGTAATGATTAATGTTCGTCACTGTCCTTGTTTTTGGCAGGGATGGTTGATGGGAGAAGGAAACCCGTGAATGAGGATGATGACGATTGTTGTTTTTGTTTTATAACTTGATTACGTACTAAATCGACAATAAACGTGAGTAGGTAGTACATGTACATGTAACACTCGGCCGCTGCAAATGTGTGTAGTGTAATAATGTTACCACCATCGACGAACAATAACAAATTTTAACGATCAATTTAACCACTATCCTCTCTGTCTTTGTCATTATCCGCTGCCACTCTACCACCTTCAGTACTTAAAAAAGTGTTTATTTTTCTTCTGAGTTGTCATTATCATCTTGTTCAAAATCAAAACGCTTCATTGATTTTTTTGGGTAAAGAAGCCTTCAATTTACACTGAGATGTACACAGATAAATATTGGATAATAATGTGTCAAGGAACTACGCAAAGAAACAAAAACCAATCGTATTGAAACCATTGCGTTATTGGTTAATAACTGACGAATCCTTATAATTGCGCTCTTGAGCAAATTTTTCTCTTTTCCTTTTTTCATGATTACCATTATTATACACAGAGGCTCGATTCTCTCTGCATCTTCTATTTTTCCTTTTTCCTTTGACGCACCAAAATTTCTATTAAATCACGCCTCTGGTTATTGTATTATTTTTCTCTACTTTATTATGCATACACAACAACCAAAAATAATAAGTACGAATATAATAACAATAAACAACTAGTGCAATAATTTTGAAACTTGATTTTGTGCACAGGCCATTCACCATGAGAAGTAGTAGAAAAGACGGAAAAAAGAAGCAGAGAGAAGTGTGAGCAACTTTCATTTTATTTTAATCCCAATTATTCACAAAGATGTTACTGCCATCAGCAGACACAACGTACACACTTCTCGTATGCGTTTATATTTACTAGTCTCTCGTATGAATAATAGAGATACACATACACACACATTAATGCAAAAAAGGGAACCAGACCAGTCAATTTTTTAAAGATTCCCACGGGGCTTTTTCTATTCATCCATTCATTTTTCATACAGCAAAATTTACATTTTGTAGTATGGATAGACCATGGTATAGTTTTCGTTAGTTTTTTTTTGTACAATAATTCATCACGGCAAGAGGGTATCAACACACAAAAAGGGTTTGCAGCAAACCAAACACAACAACAGCACAGCTATAACTGTAACAATGATTTTGTTAGGTACTTCCATTTTTGTGGCTTTCTAACAACTACAGTCTCTCTAGATCTGCTGAATTTTTAGTGACTAGGACAATGGTAAAAATTTACCCCTACATTTTGCTAAAACATTTTTCGCCATTATATGACTGAGCTCTGCAGTCACCACATTATGTAGCTTTTCAATAGCGTTTTTCCATTTAACGCCGGTAATATTCCAACCACCATCATCATCGTCATCGTCGCCGCTACCACTATTATCACCTTGGTGACTTGCAACAGCAACGCCAGAAAATGATGATGATATTGAAAACATGTAATATGCCATATAAGCTGACAGACTGGTGCCCAAAAAAAGAATCTCTTCCTAGCCCCTTTTTTCGAAAAAAATACACACATGCGATACAATTGTGTTACTTTTTTGGATTTTTTTTCTATTTAAGTTGGTGTGCGGTTTTGCAAGCTGTTTTGGTGGTAGGTCATCGCCGTCTTTGGGGGAAGTGTGAACATGTTCATCACCGTCATATTTTATAAAAATTATTAAGTAAGCTACTTACTTATTCCTCAAAATTTCTTCTCACTTTGAATAATAATAGAGAGGACAGGAGAGACCTGTTTATTTATTTTCTTGGTCGATGATGGTCTTTCTCTGGTCATTAAATAGACTCTGGGTGCCTTACAGAATCCACATCATTATCATCATCATCGTAATCATTATTCCTAATACCATACCTGACTGAATAATATTTTACACAGTGAGCAAGATTACAGGGATTACAGACACTCGGCGAGAGAAATACACATACACACATTTGCATGGATTATTGTCTTTTTGTTGGGGGGTTATTTGCAGAAAAAAAAACAAATTGTTTGCTTGATGGGGTGCAAACAAGATATAAGATATTGTTGCGCGGTATGAAAAGCCAGCTCATTCACAACGACAGGTTGTTGAATTGAGAAAGAGAGGAAAAGTAGGTGAGTAGTCTTTGCTTTTTTTTACCAGGGTGAATATCTTTGCATTAGTGGCCGTGAACAAAAAAATGAGAAAAACAAGGTTTCAAAAATTATTCAAGATTTTGCGTTTTGTATGGTTATTATACAAATATGCTGCTGCACTTGACGCAGGCATTTAATTTCTAGCTATGATCATTATCATTACCACCGTCAGCATCCTCATCGGCAACGTTTGAATGAGTCTAATTTTTTTTTCTTCCTCAATGAAAAACAAAATTGGCAAACTTTGTTTGGCGTTATTGTGCATGCATCATTACTATTATTAAAATTGTAATAGTAACATCCATATTGTCATTGCAGTCGTTTTTTGAGATGTTGTTTCATTTCATTAGTATATATATAAGGTTTATTTATTTCTAGTTCATCCATACACACATGGTTACCATTGTAACCAAAATTATTGTATAAATATTCATGACAGTTTTTATTACCGCTATATACCGACGACGTAGATTTTCCAAAATGAGCTGCAAAAAGGATGCCGTGACAGACAAAATTAATTTAATATTTTACATTATTTTCTTACATTTCCCTAATTTTTTGGCTTTGTTTGTTTTATTTCAGATTCTTTTCATCGTGTCAAGAGAAAATGGAACTCAACTCGCCCTAACGCAAAGCTTTTAAAATTGTCGCATTATTTTAAAAAGCCATTTTTGCGCAAACTTTTCTTTCATTGCAATCCGGCGGTGATTAGATATTTTTTAAGACCGGGCCTTCGCCAAAAATCGACTACTTGACTAAACGTAACAGACTACTTGATGTACCGAGAGATTGAATGGAGAATACGGAGCAAAACTTTAGAATAAATCTAGAAAAAAAATTATAACAAATGAGCCTGCCCACCAAAGTCGCTGTTCGTAAGACAAAACAACAATAACAGCAAAAACGACGCGGGGATTGCAGTCGAGAAAATCGAGGAAACGCCTACATCATAGTGTGTATATCTACAGTAAAAATCATACTTGTTTCTTGTTTGACACAGAAGAAAGTTAATTATTTACTGGGATGTGCTATTGTTTCAAAGACGCCTAGTATAGCTTCACTAATAATCATACTATCCGCAAAAGTAGGCATACCGAAAAAAGT
>JAHZNE010007070.1:0-16394 GCA_027744055.1 Callyntrura sp. NNG-2020 | reverse complement strand
TGTTATAAATGGCCAGTGTGCCAATTATTGTAGCAATGCAGTGTAACGGGGCTCTCTAGTAAGCAATCATATCCAATAAAATTGGGTTTTGCTCCTCATGCCGTTTCAGCGGTTCTCAGAATTTTAATTTTAATAAAACGAAATAAAATAAAATTAATACCACTGCAGTAGACGATGTAGCTATGACTTGAGGGTGGGTATCTTGTTGAATAGGTAAAATAGGCGGAGCACCTATCAATAGACATGTTTCACCGTTTGATGTGACATCAGGATATATTTTAATACTCCCTTCCGAGGCGATGGAAGCAGAAACTGATTTTGCTGCTAATGCCGTTGTATATGACGCAACTAGCTCTTTCACATCTCCGGGATGGCAACGCATGTGTTCATTTAAATGTTCGCGTAATAAAATAACTTACAGAGGATTCATGAAAAAACTGATATGTAAAATTTACCTTTAGTGCAGATGTCGCAAAAAATCGTTTTCCACATACGTCACACTTGTACGGACGCTCCCCTGTGTGACTACGCATATGGTATACAAGTGAGTTTCTATGACTAAAAGTTCTGCAACACTCTTGACATTTTAAAACAGGCGCCTTTTTAGCGGTGGAAGCTGTAGGGCTTCCCGAATTATCTTGCTTTTTGGAATTTTTGTCCCATCCGGCATGTGTTATTTCAGGATGATTTTCACGTATGTGGGACTCTAGGTTCTCGTTAGTTTCACAGTACTTATCGCAAATAGGGCAAATATTGCTTTCCAGATACATAAACTCCGTCTCCTCTTCATCGTCATCATTCGAAACATCAATATCCAATAAGGTGTTGTAATCCTCTTCCGTTGTTAAGATTACTTTCTCCTTAATGCAATTATCTTTATCACGCTGTTCTTCAGTTTCAAGCGGTAGTTCCTGTTAATAAAAAATACACCGTAAACGGATGTTTTCATAAATGGAACTGGATTATTGTAATGCAAACAAAAGGTAGCGAAGATGACCATATACTATTGGGACATGCATTGGTAGGTCTTTGGAGACAAAATGGGTCAACTAATGGAATTAAAACTTGGTACACAAGTACAACTTCATAAGAAATCAGTTTTCCCCTAAGTCATGTAATATAGGAGAAGGGCGTACGTACAAGTACAACCGGACGACCCAACAGACTTAAATATCATATGATTAAGGTTGCAGTAGTACTGCGTTACATAACAATCGTTGTTCGACCGGAAGTCGAAATTTCTGAGTTTGCTTCTTGAATCCCATGAAGTATTATAACATAACACATTTTTACGCTGTTGTACCACAATCCAACCCTCAATCAATTCAATATAAATGTCATTAGAGGTCCCCTCAAATAATCAAATATAAACGCCATAAGGAGAAAGTTATGTTATGTTCGTAGTATATATATGTATAAGCCATATTTTAGGACAATCCATGAGACCTTCATTCGTAGACCCTTTATGTCTGAAGCAGGCATTAAAAATAATTGGTAGGGAAAAAAAGTTTTTACTAAAGTTGACTATGCATATTAAAAAAGTAAAAATTACGTCAGGCTTGGAACATCCGTCTTTGATATGTGACAAGGATGCTATCCTTTCCCGGTGGAATGCATCCTTTGTATCTGCCCGATTTGGACATTGGACTACGTGCAGTTTAAAATTTTTCTTGTCAAATGATTTCGTACATTTTGGACACGTTTTGAAACGTTTACTATCTGCTCCTTTCCTCTTGGCTTTGACAGGCAAGACTTTCTGCGCTCCTTTGCTTCGACATACGGTACTCTTGTAAAAAACCAACATATAATTGATAATAAAAAAATTTAAGTTTGGTACTCGTCATTGTACAAGTTCTTTTAAATGGATTACCGATGGGATCGGGAACGATATTGCATTAATTTTGTTTTGTAAACTGTCTTTCAGCTTCACAGTATTTGAAAATATTTGTTCTTTCGGATTCTACAACAAATAATTTAAATAATCAAGCCTCAACATCGTACATCGTATATTTAATTAATACATCTAAAGAGAAGATAATTACATATTTTACCTTATGCGATTTCTTAGTAATATTCGAGTTATCTTTTATTACAGTAGATCTGTTTCCGCC
Organism: Callyntrura sp. NNG-2020; assembly: GCA_027744055.1. Lineage (NCBI taxonomy): Eukaryota > Metazoa > Arthropoda > Collembola > Entomobryomorpha > Paronellidae > Callyntrura > Callyntrura sp. NNG-2020. The sequence goes on along the minus strand of JAHZNE010007070.1, from coordinate 14,283 downwards.
TTCATCATTTACACTTGGATTTACTTCAGCCTTCGTGTTTATTTTTGATTTCCTATTCCTATTCCGTTTTTCTTTGTTTTCCAAGGCTGGGGTAGTAGTATTTTCGTAGTGAGTTTTCAAGTGTTCGAAAAATTTGAATTGGCCTTCAAACGTAACACGGCATATTTCGCATGTGTGTTGCGTAATGACAGCCTGGCCTAACTTGGCAGGTAAAGCAGGGGAGACAAAAGATACAATACTGATTTTATCACCCGTATTTGTTGGCTTTTGCACGGGCAACGTCTTATTTCTCTTCGTCTTTAATCCTCTTCCAGTGGATGATGGTTTTCGAACGTATTCTCGTTTTCTTCCATTTTCGACAGAAGTCGGAGGAGTTGGAAGTGTCACTGATGCAGGTACATCGCCGTTCATGTTCCATCACTTTACAATATTTATCCTGCCCATTAACAATCATTTTACCAAATTAACTAAACCTTAATATAGAATTTAAACATTTAAAAATTGACATTTGCACTTAATTACAAATACCTGTGAAGGCTCCCTCCGTTCTTCCGAGTATATAATCTCTATACACTATCAAACAAACACAGCGGTTAGATCCCATTGCCCCAAAGTAATCAATGATCTTCTGGGATGAGTACGTTATGCATGACTAGTGAACAGTGACATAAAAATAGTGTGTATAGTAATATCGCATAGAGACCCAATTCTTTTGAAATCATCTGTGGCGGAAGAAGGCAAAAAACAGATTTTCTATTTTTACAATCCTTTGTACTAGATTTGTGCAAGTACTCAAAATTACAAGACATTGCTCAACATATTTACTCTTAATCTCCTCATGATGTCAATGATAACAGGAATTTAGGGTGTAGGGGAGTCAAAGTAATTATGTTACGTTGACTTAATTAGTATTAATTAAGGATAGTGCTGAGATCCTTACTTATTTGGACTCTTAAGACACCACATAATTAAATCCTGCTGACTGCTGGTGCGTGTTGGTGGTAACATTTGTTGAAATTCTGATTTTAAAAACCAACAGTGCAATTGACTGTCGACGGAGAAAATTGATGAGACTGTCACATGACAGTACAGTGGACAGGGATAGTAAGTACTTAAGTTGTTATTTAGTTGCTTCGTAATGTAATTAAGTAAACTAGTCATCTCTCTTGTTAGTATAAACATTTTGTTTAATTTTTGACGTCAATGTTTTAATGCAATGTTTTAAAAGCAATATAATAAATGTAATGTTGGTGCTGACTGTCACTTCTTTTGGAATCGGAAACCTATATATTTGATGATTTGAAGCGAAGTTATTTTAATATTTAATATTTTTCTTTTCTACTAGTGGTACTAATTCCCAGCTGTTGGAAATAATTCCTTGAAAACAAAATAGGCAAGGATGGCTAGCCAGTATTCGGTAGTAGATAATAGCTGGGAGTTGATAGATCCAAATCCGGATATTCATCAACTGTTTAGTCAGTTCAATCAAACGTTCTTTTGGGGGAAGCTTAGTTCTGTATATGTTCAGTGGAGTCCGAGGATGACACTATGTGCTGGTGTATGTAAATACCATAAGAGAAATCGAGAGTGTTCCATACATCTGTCAAAGCCACTTCTATCATATCGACCAAGGAAGGATCTAGTTGAGACACTTTTAGTACGATTCCCATCACAGCGTTTTAAATGTAACCTAAACAGAACGATTCAAGTGGGATTAACTAATAATGACTAATAATATTATTATTGCCCTCTTTAATTTAGCACGAAATGATTCATGCGTACCTATTTATTGCCGATAATGATCGTGAACGCGAAAGCCACGGACCAAAGTTCCACGAGCATATGTACAGAATCAATAAGCTGACTGGTGCAAACATTACCGTAAGTTCACTGCTATAAAATTACCAATAAACAAAAATTTATCGGTGAAAATAACTAGCCAGGTTCAAACTGCCAGAATCCAAACGTTCGTCTTTCTCGTATATTGAAACCAATATACTGTCTTTTTGAAATTCCAAGGCTGGTAGGATATCTCCGGATTTAGTATAAAATGGTTCCACTTTTACAACCAGTAACTACTTGTTAAGGTTTAAGTGTAAACATGTACATTGTAACGTTTCAGGTTTATCATACCTTTCATGATGAAGTGAGCCATTTTAAAACCCATTGGTGGAAATGCAACGGTCCATGTCAACATCGACATCCTTTCTACGGCACAGTAAAGCGGTCCATGAATCGGGCACCAGGACCTAACGACTTTTGGTTTAAAGATCACCAAAAGAACTGTGGTGGGACGTTCATCAAGATAAAAGAACCATCTCCTAAAAAGGCTGTCAAAAGAAAGAAAGAGGCAACGGATAGTCAAAAACCACAAGGAGGAATTGAAAACATGAACAAAATTACCAACTATTTTAAATCTCCAAGTATGTTTTCTTACCATTTACGTATACTGTTTTTGTAATTATATTTTTCTTGACTATGATGTTTACATTCTGTAGCAAAGAGCAATATTAGTTCACCCGCTGCCACAACTATCGGGAGCTCACAACCCTCAACAGCAATGGAAAGTTGTACAAATGCGGACCCATTTAGTGGTAGGGGTTTCGTTCTTGGATCAATCGGAAATAATACACGCACTGGAAAAAGTTCCGACCAATCACTTTCAAGAAATCTTTTTGGTACAAGTAACTCCTCAACATTATCATTAACCAGTGGCAATTTGAAAACCAGTGGAACCGGGGCGCAATCCCAGTCATTGCCTCCACGTCGAGGGGAGCATCCATTGTTGGCCAAATGGCTGCAGAATCACAAAGATGCTTCTTCTTCATTGAACCGACTTGCTTCTAAGAAGTCTGAAACATTCACCCGATTGCCAAATCATGCCAGCTCGATTGGCAGTGGTATCCCTTCCAATTTTCTAACAGGATTGGGATATCCGTCAGCTGAAACCAATAAGAAACCTAAAATTGAAGTTATTGATCTTGATTAAGGTCTAACCTCACGCCTACTTTGAAAATCATGGTATGTTGCCATTTCCATGTAGTCTTCCAGTTTATATTGATCTCAACATTCAGCTGTGTGGTATGTGTGTATTAAAATTTTAAGATGAAAACGTTGAAGACTGTGCTACTTCTAAAAAACGGCACAATTTTATACATACAATTATTGGTATGTACAGAGGTATTTTCGAAGAAGTTTTTTATACGCGCAATAAACTTCTTAACTGTAACTTTGATTATTTTTAATAACGATTGTAAATTGTATATCTCTTTGTCTATACATTTCCCTATTTTATTTTAACAACTAGTCCAGGGTAACCCTTTTTTATTGTAATTATGTCGGACGTAATATCGCAAGCCGAGTTACGTATTTATCATCCATCACTCTTTGAAATATCTTGAACCTAAAGGTCTAAATGAGCTCAACGTAACTGTTGTAGTATCTACTCGTTATATCTAATTTGAACTGGTTAACAATAAAATGACCATTTAATTTACAAATCCAGGAAAAATGTAATTAAGTAACTATTTCTGGGTCGAGAGAGCTAAATTTCGATCATCGTTTGATTTGTTCAACTCAAGGTGCATGTAGAGAATCCCAATGAAAATTAATGGAACAATAGTCCAAATCCAGAAAATTCACAAATTCGGCAATATAATCTGCCTGCTCCTGGTAGTAAAAACACGCTGGCATTCGCATGTTTTCTTCTAGATACTTGAAATTGGGCACAAAAATTAAGCAAAAAACAAAGAAAAGGCTTGTTTTTGGATTTTTTTTAATTCCACAAAAATCAAAATCAATCCAAAAGCAATTGATATTGTGATTGTGACGTCCTTAATTCCGGTATTTTATGGGATTTCAAAAATCCAATAGCAACCGTCTTTTCATATTTTTTTCTTGATTCTTGTGCCAAATTTCAAGTCTATAGAAGAAAACATGCGAACTCCAAAGTGTTTTTACTGCCCGGACAAGCCAGGGTCATATCGCCGGATTGATGCAATTTTTGGATCTAAATACTGTTGCATTAATTTCAATCTTCCATTGGTGCTTCTTTACGTGAACTTTGAATTGGAAATAAACCCGACGATGGTCGAAATTTAACTATCCGGATCCAGAATTAGTTATACAATTGTCTATAACTTTTATATTATTATATTACTGCAACTAAAATAATATATATTTTCGTACTCTTATGATAATATTGACAAGGTGTTTATATTCGAAGATTAGATACTTTTTAATCGAACCTGCTTCCATCGCATCTAAATACATACACGTTAAACTAAAGTCGTCTTAACAACAAACAACATAAATATTAACTTTTTTAAACTTGAATTTGAACAGCCAACAACCGTTGTGTAGAGTGGTGACCATGATTCGGAAGATTGTAAATGCTGTATGTGATATGATCCGAAAGAGAGACAAATGAATATGCTAGCAATTAAAAATAATGCATATAAAGTAATATAATATTATCAACATTGGCCTTCTTATTTTTATATGACCTTACTTTACCCCCATTCCTACAATCTCCCAGTATCATCAAATACTGTATAATATGTATGTGTACTAGTCAATGTGTTACTGCCGAAGTAACACGTCCGCTCAACTCTATTGCTTGTATAGAATAATGAATTATATAGTTTAAATGCAGCCATATAAATATCTAATGAACGCCATCTTTATCTAGGAATTGAGAGGTGAATTTTATACCTTCTATTGCATGTTTTATATCTATTGTTATAGTATGGTTTGCATGCTTTTAGATTTACAAAGATCAGAGCAATGAAGAAAAAAAATAATGTCTGCCATAAAATATTATTGCAAATGGTTAGGTTTGGTCAATTATGCAGTTAACATGATTTTGAATGTTACCACCTGCTATATAACAAGGTAAAAGCAAATATATCAACCGATTCAACTATCCGTAAAAAATGCTATACAACTTTCCCATATAATTAATAAGTAAGTTTCGTAGCCTTTTTCTACCGCAGTGTAAACGCCAACTTTAAATTTAACGTCTTTCCACATTCTCATTCATTGGTACTTATACCGATAATAGTACTTCGTCATTGCTGCTGAGCTGCCTAGCCTACTTCTGGGTTACAATATATTGTTTCACGTGGAGCTGACCACTTGTAGTTAATTTGCTTTTTCCGTATCCCCACTTTTTTTAAAACTTTTTTTGCCCATACCTGTAAAAAATGCATTGCTGCTTCTCAGTTTCCTGCGTATTCTCGTTTGCATCTTAATTACCTTCGCTACATCGTATCATCTACACTTTCATCGTTGCAGAAGGAAGCCGAACCTCATCATCAGTCAGTCACACTGTTCATATTGCATTGCATTTTTCATTCAACAGAGTATATACTGCATTCATCCGTAAAACCACGTTCGAACAGAGTATAGAAGTTGCTGAAAATAACGCAGTGTCTAGAATTACCAAAATTGAGAGAGAATTACACATGTACCTGCATTCTTGTATATGAGCAAATGAGCATTTCTTACCTCTAAATTTAAAAAAATTCGAAAAAATAATGAAAACCGCACTTGGGTAAACTATGGAGTAGAGCCGGCCTATAGAAAGATTTTTTCAGACCCCAGATGAACAATGTTCATTGAACATTTTAAAGAAATCTGCATTTTTCGAAAAGTGCATGTAGAAAGCAAAATACTAAAATTTATTCAGGTGACATGACGCTTCACTATGCTGTGTAAAGACCAAACCAAGTAACAACTAGGAACTGAAAGCGCACAATAATAACGAGATAATGTACGAGAGCAACTATGTCATAAAAATGTGTATGTATTGATAGAAAAAAACATATCAATCGAAACCTACAACCTTTCCCTTAGAATCAACAAATTATCTGTCACATATAATATGTAGAGTTAGATTCAGACAAAAGAGTAGCCAATGCCCAGTGTCCGGCAGTACAATCCTTATAAATTATACAAATGTCCAGCAATAAAAACAGAAATCCTTAGAGTACCATTCTTTGATTGTCAATGCCTCTCATTACAACTAACGATGTCATCTCACCATTACCTTAATATTCCACTTTCCAACACCACGGACAAACAGACTGGGAAAGCTATGCGTAAAACTGTCGCGCCGTCTTTCATTCAGGGTTCTGTCTTCACCACACGTCTTGTTGCTATTTTTTACGTTTTCTCTCGTCTTTTTACTTTTTCGCATTCCTCACTTCGTCGACATCAGCCTACACACACATTCATACATACATTAAGTACCTAAATACTTTACACAATACATGGCATGATAGGCTTGTATGATGCAGAACGCAGACGTAACGTGAACTACCAACTTTTCATACAATCACACAACTACGCACACACACGGCGCACAAAAACCCTCAACAAAATACTCACTAGGAAATTGCAATTCCTCTCCAGGTATTGTTCATCCAATAAGTGCTCCCACTCCCGGCCTCAATCCCAACAATTACCAGCATCATTCGTCCTCCTTCTTCCTGTCCTATCATTGACCTTCCTATCATCTTTGTACATCCTAGCACTCACCATTACTTATAGCTGTATGCAACCAACAACAACAAGTGCCATACATATCTCGACATCTCTGTGAACTGTTAGTTTGTAATGATTAGCAAATTAGGGATTCTCAAGAAAATTCCCAAAGATCTTTAATAATATGCATACTTTCAATATGCCCGACCCCATCCCGTTGTTGTATCTCTCTCTTTTCTCTGTCTGCCTTTTCGCCACTTCTTCCTGAGCATCCATCCATTCACCACCAACGAACAAATACGATAGTGTGCCGTGATGATGATGATCATCATCATTTGTATCTCTTCTTTACTTTAATCATCATCATCATCAAGTTCCCCGTCTTGTTCTTCTCTTCAACACTTCTTTCGTTGAAAAAATCAAAACTGTTATTATCGCTCTTACCATCTACCACTCACTCAATCTGTATCTCCAAAAGTAACGTTCAAATAAGCCCAACCAATTACCAAATCATACGAAATATCAAGGCTGCTCTATTTGTATTTCTTTTCCTTACCCTTCTGCCTAAACTGTAGCTCAAGTTTCTTGCCAGCCAACACAGATTCTATTATGCTCGTCCGTCTGTCCACACGCTCTTAATGATGTCCAACATGAATAAGTAAAACGGAATATATATACTTTCCTCCCTCTTTTTTATATGATACGATGTTGCAAGTTACAACTATGGTGTGATGTGAGAGCATGTTATTATTATTGTTATTATCCTGGATAGAATTTCTGATGGAAGCGCCATGCTAGTGATGTACAAGTGGGAAGGAAAGGAAGGAGAAAATTATTTAAGTGTATTTTGTAGAACCAGCTTCCTAGCTTTCTGTATATAGCAGGTAGTATTTTTATCAAGATGACATTTCTAAAGAACTGCGTTCTAGCCGGAGCACTGTAGTAACAGCGATGTCCTAACAAGTAGGGTTTTCCCATTTTTCCCTTGGAACGGAAATAAGTAGTGAGTGGGAGAAAGCAGTCAACATACCCCAAGCGAATAGTGAGCATATTGTGGAAAAAGACAATATGGACAATTCTGTGCCTACGACCAACCTCTTCTTAATAATTATCTCGTCATCTTTCTGGTTCTTCATTGTCAACTTGTATAAGTGGTGTGTTTTGGCGTGTGATCTTCTTCTGATATTTCATATAGTTCGTTGAATTTCTGCTACGTACTACAATCGCATACCCAACAGCGGGTTAATTTTCGCATTGTACTTTGTACTGTGTGTGGCGGTTGATACTCATATACAACTCGGCAGGCAAGTGCAGATCGGATTTTTTACTCTGAGCTGTGGCTCTTCTTCTTGTTTTGTGACTTTACTCTTCAGTGAGTTGAGTTAGTGCGTGATATGCAGCTAGTTGGTTGGTAGTGAGTGAGTGCAAACGAACTAGCTTCCTCGCTGCTTGCTGCTGCCGTAGGAATGTATCAATACTTTCGCTAAAACATGTTAGTAAAGTGTATTCATTCTTCTTCGCCGCAACTACTATACACTTACAAGGGAATGATCGTCGTGACGCGGGCGTGTAAATAATCATTCACTCGAAAACCGCACCAGTATTGAAAGATATGGTTTGTTTTTGTCGGTAATTAAAACTACAAATTTATAATGGAGGGTTACGTTTAGGGTACAGCAGAGACTAGTAGGATATGTCGTTGGAAAGAGCGCTTCAAAACTTCCTGATTCAGAGAAATACAGACCGCATCTATCTTTCGTTGAATTTATTGTTAGTTTGCGATTTAAATATTAATATAGTATATCTCTAAACTGTTAGCAGAGCTTCAAAAAGCAGGCGAACCGCCTTAAACTTAGCTGAAATATTGTATGGTGTATGGTTATATTTGTATTTATATGTACATTGTGCGAATATTGTACAAAGTCACACAGGAATATACAAAACATGCCCCAAGGGAACTGAGAAAATTTGTGGGTCATTATTTCAAATGTATGTTTGTAAAATTCTTCATTTCTAAAAGATGTATTTTGTTCTCCGGCATCTAAACTTCATATTGATCGCAAAAACCTCCTTCTAAAACCTTATTTTCTACGTTTTTCAGTCAGCGCAACATTACTTATTTATTATTGGTTTCCGAGACCCATCAAAATTGTTGGTCTTTAATTTTATATAAGCCCGCATTTGTAACAGACAACCAATATCTTTGCTGAGCTGGTAGGTTGCCGAAAGCCTCCTTTATGTTTATCAAATATTAGTAGGTGCTTCATGTACAAACATATTCTCTACCAAGTGATCAATAATGTTCTGCAAGGTAAAGCGACATTTTTGATGCATTACACAATCTTTACCATCTTAAAAGCATGTGCCTGCATTTTCACCGCACTTCAAATGTTTTAAAACTTCGCCAACATGATACCAATCAATAATCTATACGATCTGTGGAACTTGGAATACTGCTAATACATATAAACCAAAGATTTTAAAAACAAAAGTAGCGAAGGTTTTAGTGTTGGTATCGCAAAAGCATTATTCTCATAGATCTTTTTATACAAACATTTTAAGTTACTTTTGTCCTTATTTTATTGTAAAAACGTTTCTTTATCACGTGGAATGTTTATCCCAACTAAGCTGAACGGTAAGCTGAGTTTGTAGAGGTTTTGTTGAGTGGTCGACTGAAAATTTACCGGTCAACAATTTCGATTGGGTCAAGGTCATATTTATCTCGAAATATATAGTATTCCCTCCGGATTTCAAGCAGATTCGCTACTGAGGATCTTTCAAAGATATTTTAGTGATGAATTTGTAATTATAAGTATATTTTCACATTTCGTATCAAAAGTAATTTATCAAATCAAGAAGAGTAAATTTCTCAACGTCTAAACAGGTACAAAGATAAAAACACACTATTTTATCGGGAATATACGAATGGCCATGCAACGGTAAAGAAAATGAATCCTGCATAGAGGTTTACATCGGAGAGTCACGCCAAGGTATAGAAAAAAGAGGTACCCAACATATGTATCACGCTAATAATGGAAATATTAACGACTCAGCCATCGCCAACCATGTTTGTTCTACTGGACATCTCATGGACCTAAAAAAACATTCACCTCATCAAAATTGAAAATAACAACTTCAGAAGAAATGTGAAAGAAGGTCTATATATCCGTTCAAATCAAAACAACATGAATAAAAATAATGGTTTAATTCCCAAACCAGCATGGACCATTGTGAAGGAAAAATTTACCCACCAACAGCAGACATTACAGAATAACATGACTTTTTAACCCATTATAGCATTCACAATTAATGTTAATGTTTGGCCAAATAGACATATTGGGTTGAATGTCGACTAATCTCTGATTGGTGTTGCGGTACATAACCTACCGACGTGGCCACTTCAATCATTTCTTTTATTTTCAGTTTCGATTTGATGACCTCTATAAGAAAAACTATCTTTCTGACGCATTTTTCTTTTTTGAACGTATAGATGGAAGGATAGGAATCACTCTTAGGAAACGATATCACTAACAACAGAAATATAAACTTCCATCGACAAATATATTTTTCTTTTCCATTTTCTACAAAAAAAATTCAACATTCCTAAATTTTCAAAGCTATTTTTTCTTTGACAGTGTTTTTGTCTTGATTTTGTCCTGATGAAGAGTAGAGATTCTATTCGAAAGCTTGACAACATATTTTCCAATCAACTTTTCTCCACTTAACAATCCCGTGTTTTCAATTCATTTTTAAAAGTAATGAACATAACTCAACTTTCGCTGAAAAAGCACTTTTTTATAAGACAGGATAAATGGCTAAATTAGTTTACTGGAAGGTTCATGCATATTGTGGCGTAATACGCATGTAGTAATGTAGAAAAACATGATAGCACATTTTATACACTTCAATAAAGTATAACTCTGTCACAAACTTGATCCGGAAACACCTAAAATTAGTACGTTGTATTTAGATAAGAATATAAGGGGCACTGTGAGACCAAATATTAGGAACAAAACGTATTCCATAACTTTAGACTACGGAGAATTCAAAAATGTATTGTACCACGGCGTTTGATTTCAATTGGTAATTTTGCTGAGTCCTAACATATTTTCTCATTTGCTTGGGCACCCTCTGATACAGTCCAACGTCGATACTTCCTCGTAAGTTCAGCCACTGCTCCTCTCTAGTAATCGTAACATAATAGTGCCAGCTACACGTAAATGCTAGTTACCACTTACCACCACCACATCTACTTCTCACGTCACATAATCATCATCATCATCAGCAGCAGCTTCACAAGTCAACTTACTATCAAATAGTCACACACACACACAAACACTAATAATACAAACTCTCCTTTTCTCATACATCATAAGAAAGTTACCATAACTTGAGTTGCCTGCTGCTGCTGCCCGCTGTCGTGCGCTTAGATCTTTTTCTATTCTCCTCTCTCCTAACTTCTTCCTTGGAAAATAAAAGAAGAGGCGAAAAAATATGCAAGTAATACTCTTTGTGACTGCAACTACTTCTGCTACCATTATTAGTATGTTCTTGTACTACTACTGTGACTACTACTAACTATTATTGCATTATGGTAGTTGGTTTGTGGTGGCAGTAGTTATAATGGTGATTTTGTGACTTGTGACTCTCCTCTCTACAGTCAAATAACAAAAACTGCCATTGGATATTATTACAGAAAGAAGAAGTCAATCAGGCATAATATATTATTTAAGCCATCACTTCAGCATCGTCATCATCAGGAGAAGCAAGAGAGCGCACTTCATCACATACAAGCTTACAAATATCTTTGCATATGATGATGAACACGATCAAAGTGAATTAAATGATGCTGATGGTGACGATGATAAGCTACCATTAGAAGAGGCACAGGGTGAAAGAGCGAGAGAGAAATAACAGGACTCGTTTCATAAACGCATTGTTATTATTATTAACATAGATATTATTGTTAATGTTCCTACCTCTGCAACTGCGTCCACTTAAATACAGCTACTGGACGGTTGTGGCAGCTACGAATTGTTTGTATAAACTTCAAAATGTAAGGAAAAGGTTAGACAGTCAATAGTGTTTTGAAACTTGATTAGAGTCGCAAATTTCCGCTCATGTGACTACTGACAGTCGGCTAAGAGGTGTTGTTTTTTAAATACACAATTATAGTAGGGGTGATATCTGATGTATATGCAGGCAACAGTACAGAGGCAAGGTGATGATGATGATGGTAGTAGTGGTGGTTCGTTTGGTGGTTGTGTACTAACCATATTTACGAGTTGCCAGTTTGTAGACACTGAAAAAGATATCTTGGAGCAGTTTCTCGTCTTCGAATCGGCGGAGAAAAGCCGATGGAGACAGGTTTGAATTTTGCACATTTTAAAACGTTCACGTACTAGAGGAGAGTGTGTGCTTTCAAAATAGCGCAACAGTAGTAGGAAGTGAAGTGGGCAATGTGTAATAATAATCAAGATGGAACACTATTAGATATGGTAGCAACAGGGCGATCTTGAAAAAGGGATGTTCAGATTGTGTTACAGTTACAACAGTCTACTCTAGGACTACTGGTACGGTTGACGGTTGCGGTAGTATTCGAGGTTTGATAATAAATGATAAATAGTATTAGTGGAAAAAATCTGGTAACCATTTAAGTTGTCAGTCAATAGGAGACGAAAAATGTTTGTGTGAGAGTGAGAAGGTTAGCGGCATGGAGTCAATTCAACTGCCGAATCATCGTTGACATCGTCATCATCTTGAAAGATGCTTAGGAAGAGTGTGTAGTATGGGCGGATGAATTAAGTTAACGTTAAATTTCTTGTTGTGTATGTCATAGGGTGTAGGGGAAGGAAGAGCTACGTAGTAAACTGAACTCGTGTTTAAAGTGGTTCAGTTAAAGAATTTCACCGAAAGTCAAAAGTGAAAAAAGACTTGGTGGGGGGGGGAAGAGGAAAGGTTACATTTTGTTTTACTTGTGGTAAACGTAAGTACATTTGAGACATTTATTAAAAAATATTTAACTTTGCAACGGATAGGCGGGTATTAGTAACTGCAGCAGGCGTCGAGTTCATGTTTCTGACCCTTGATATTGTATGTTGAAGTGTTCATTTTTAGTATTTGTTGTTCTTCTTTCCTGAAACATGGAATCTTTACTGGAACTTTGTTTAAACTGATATTTGAAGGGCATAACAAATGTTTATAAATTTTAAATTGTCATATCACAAAGACAAGTGTTCATGCTCACTTTAGCATGGACACTTGTGTACGTGGGTGGTTGATAATAGAGCTCCACCTTTCCCTATAGCTTTATATAAACTACACGTCGACAACGAAGGAAAATTTCAAATTTTACTTACGGTATAGTGAAAGCTATTTGGCTATTTGAATATTTGAACATATGTGAAGTTTTAAAAAGTCATAATGGTTAGTTTAAAAATAGTAGGGGATACCATTTTCTATTAAAAAGCTCTGATAAACCTACGCAAAATGACCTTTTAATTGTGTACGTTATCCGTTGTACGTTGTAAAATACATTACTACAATTTAATTAAAATAGTGTCCACTAAGCAACCTATAGACTATAGGTAGTTTATTTCGCAAAAAGCTAACAGATGTACTTCAATACTAAATGATTCAAAGTTAATGAAGGATACTGAGAAACCACTCACGGGATCAATACTGTTTCTTTTATTGACTTATCTCAATACGAATTAAAATCATCTGATCTTAATTTATTGTTTTTATAGATATCTATATATAACAGTCACTCTCGATAGGAGAGCGTCACAATATGATGGATGTGAGTGACGACGAGGCGAACAATTTAGACGAAAGAATGGAAGAAGAGATTGCGAGTCACAATGTTCCCTCTAACAGCAGTCCCGTCGACTTGGATGCATCCTCCCGTGCCGCCAACGACGACGACATGGTCGACGTCAATGAACTGATTAAGCAACTTCACCAAGCGTTTGATAACGATATTGAACAAAAAGAGTTGAATACGCCAAACGCAGAAAAAAAATTGAAGAATTACATGGCATGGGCTGTACCTTTTTCATACAAATTAAAGAAGAACGTGTCACCGCTAGACAAAACGCAGCCTCAGGATGGTAATTCTACCAGAGCACAGACGTTTCTGTTTCCTGTCCTCAAAGGATTTTTGAACAAAAATAATGAACTAACAAATTATATGGAGGTTAGCAATTGTAACAAAATCTTATATTTTTAAAATTACAACCGTTATGGGTTACATAATTATTAAATTCGTCATTGTAAGTTGTTCATTTTTGTTATGTTAAATTTAGACTTTAAACGTATCACGCCCGTCCTTGTGTGGTCGAGTGTTTAAAGTTGGAGAACCAACTTATAGCTGTCGGGACTGTGGAATGGATCCTACCTGTGTCCTTTGTTCTAACTGCTTTAAAAATTCTGGTCATAAAAATCACCGGTATGTAACGTAACTTTGGTAGCAAGTACCCTTATCTGAAAATGACTTTGCTTGTTGCTATATTATTAGGGTGCACAATAATGTACCTCTTAAAACCTTGAAATAGTGTACCTTTTCTACGGCGTTTACAACGGTTTAATGTTATTGGAGTATTATACAACACTTCAGTTGCTAGTTGCTATATATTTCAATTATTAACTACGGAGAGCATTTTAATGCTAAAGTAGTTTATGCGATCAGTATGTTTGTCTGTGTGTGTGTCTGTCTGTCCGTCCGTTTGTCTGTCTGTCTGTAATCACGATAACTCTTCAGGGAGTTGACGGATTCCGCTGAAACTTTGCATGCAG
>JAHZNE010007069.1:0-16557 GCA_027744055.1 Callyntrura sp. NNG-2020 | reverse complement strand
CCCATTACTGCGTGCCAACTTTACAACTAACTGTCTCCACTTATGATCAATCATGTATTGCTTACATCAAGTAGGCACGCACGTGTGTACGCTTATCCTTTACAATTTTTTAGTACGTACAACATGATGGATCCACATCACTGTGTTATGACAAAAAAGGACTCCCCGGAAGTTATGCGTATAGAGCCCTGTGCGTCGACATTGTTGTCTTACTATTCCTTTGTATTATCGATTGAAAAAAGAAGGGCTTAAAATTAAATTGAAACCCTCGTGATTTTGCATGTTAAAAACCACCTATAATAAGCGGGATCCTTGATTTCACCTAACTACATATGCGTTGACAATTTAATAATAATAATAATACTAATCACTTTATTTGTCAACTTCAAATCACACACATATCACGGTCGGACGCCACTACTAAGTAGGTAATTATTTGTCCTTCCGGTATCTCAAATAAATTACAAGTGTTAAAGACATCAGTACTTCCATTACAAACGTTAATATTCGTTTATACACAATTCATATTTTAGACACATTCTTAGAACATATTATTTTAACATAAATTCCTTCAGTTTCATTTTAATTTTCAATTATCATTGTGCTTCCACGTCCTCCGAATTTCAGCAGTGGCAAATTTGTTTTAGATTGGCCAAAATGATCAGTTGATAGTCAAAAATGAGCCCTACAGACGCCCAAAAATTCAATCCATTCAAATCCATTTGCAAGATATCGCATGGATGAACGGACCGACAGCCAAAAGATGGATGAACAGAGGAACAACATACAAAGGAAAGGCAATAAGTGGTAAACCACTGTTTTCTAATGCTTCGTTTTATGGTTTAAAAATTACACCGTAATTGAATAATTATCTTGTCGTCCCCCGAAGTGTCTACAGTCAATCACCGTAATAAGGTGTGATGTGCATTGTATGTATGTACTAGGTCCTGTACTTCTGCCACTGGTTCCATATGTTTCCAACCACTCTTTCTCTGCAAACATTTAAACAGTACCCCCTTGATTTGTCCAGTAACTTGAATTTCATTTGGTTTAATTAATCTAAAAAATGACATCTAAATCCTTCTTGTCACAAGCCCTTTCAAACAATGACAGGAGAATACCGATGCAAGAATGTACAATATAACTTATATAACACCAAGACAAGGGAGAGTATTCTGGCAATTTCGTTTTTTCTTCTTCTAAAATTGTTATAATAAATTTATAGAAAGCGAGGTAGTTTACACACATTCAAGATAGTCAGCGAGCAACTGGAAAAATTGCAATGATGATTATTTGATTATCTCATTCGTACTTCTTTATTGGTTTTTACAATGAAATAAATAAATAAATACATAATATAATATAATTAATAACATTCACTCAATAATTGTATTAATAAATACGTCTTGATGATGGGAAAATACTTGAAAATAATGGATGATAAAATGGATGTGTATACACACGAGTGTATGTGAGGAAGATATATAAAATTCATGTTTGCTTTTATTTGTGCAGCTTTATTTTTATGATAATACGTAAACGATAATACTGAGAAAATAGTGAGAATATACTCCATAGCACTAGCTACACACTACACGCTTAAGCATAAAATCCTAACAACTCCGAGCGACAGCACTTAAATCGAGCTTCGTTATTTTGGCAGGAACGATAGTCCCTTTTTTGTTCTGAATATCCCATCCCACATTTAAAATCCTTGGTTTTGGTTTTTCGGCAATTGGTCCAGTAGCAGTCCATTGCCCCTAAAATTAAAATGAAACGATATAGAAGCGTTAACCAACCAGCAATAGTGCCCGAAAGCAAAAATTACACGAGCACATTTCAGTAAGACTAACGAATTAAAGGTTCCCTTACCTCGAACTGATACAAACGGGTTTCCATGTGGCACCGCTAGTAATGCTGTCGTCATAATTGACAGGAGTGCCAGAACGTACAAAAGTATTTTTACATGGAGTTTCATTACGTTGTAAATATTTCTTCCGAAACTGAACAAATTTTTATTTATTTTTCCACTGTTGGAAAACTGTAACAGTAGCTCACGTGATGACTGCCAGTTCAGAAATGACGCTATGCAGATTGTGGAGGTGACAACGTTGCTGCACTGGCACGCTGCCTTGCTGCTGTTATTTAACATTAACAGATGAATAGTTTTGGGGGAAATGCGTGTAAAGCATTCATGATTGATTTTTTTTTCTTAAACCGGTTTTCAAAAGTTCGTGCTGATTGTAGTTCAAAACGAGAACAAAATAGTTAGGTATAAATGCTGTTTTCAAATAGAATCGGCTTTAAAACGAATAATTTTAACTTTTTTATTTAATAAAACGATTTATATATACAAAATTACGATTGCAAATCTTGCCTCATCAATACACAGCACAATCATTCAAGCGCTAAGCTTAATCAGCAACAGCATTTGTACTTTGCAAAGTCATCGTAATGACAACTCCTGTCAGTATCTGCCACTGTGCAACCGTTGGGGCATTTTGCTTGTTCAGAGTCCACATATATGCACCGACTCCACTCACAGCCATCTGTGTGGATAACGAAATAGCATATTATGAAGGATAATTTAGAAAAATCTGCACCATGGATTTCAACAAATTGCAGTTGCAAAACACGATATTACCAAAAAGGTCAACATGATAACTAATCAAGATCAATCAATAATTTAGAGTATTATCTATTATTGATCAGAGTGGGTCATGGCAACATGAACATCCCCAATCCCCATGGTTAACAGTAAATGTTTTATTGTGTGTAACTATGGCATCTACTGGGAACATATTTTTAAGTTTGTGTTTTTGTAGTTGCTTTTACGTGATGATCCAGCTATTAACAAAAAGGTGGATGATAGCGACTGTGAACAGTTTCCCCTTTCACCTTTTGATCGAAATAGGTGGTTATAGTTATACCACGAGAATGTATACCGTATTCTACATAAATGACCCAAAGAAATAGTACAAACACAATAGGTGACTTATTGGTGAAAATTGGTAACCTTCAACATCCGCATCCTCGTCAGTTGTATCAGTAGCTTCCTCCGTTTGCGTTTTGCTTAACACCAACAGTGGGAAAATTGTAGATAATAGTACTGACACTGCTAGCACTTGTCGACAGTTCGGTTTCAGCCGGCTCATCATGTTCTTAATTGTTTAATAGGCTGTAGGTACTAATATTTAACAAAAAATATTTCAAGTTCTAATAGAGTAGATAGCTAAAATGATATATTTTAGTTTTTTCTCAGGTGAGGTTAGTTACAGGTTCGTACTGTACGAATGAAATGAACTAAACACGGTAAAAAAAAGTGCAAGGTTATTTTTTGCGATAGAAGATTTCTAGTGAAGCTCAAAGCGTGAACTATCTAATATGTTCTCGCGCTCGCAATCACAAACTAAATTGCAGCGAAACTGTACACCTTCAGTGCAAAGTGAAATGGTGCGATAGATGACAATGATCAGCGTAACTGACAATGAGCTGAGCCATTGCTACTACAAGACTACAAAATCATAAATTACAACTTTGACCAGAATACCTTAAAGTTAATTAATTTTATATCGTGAAAGGCTGTTCTCAAGCTAGTTTCGAAACTGGTTTAGAAATCGAAATTGTTTATGTTCCGTACCTAATTTCTACCTAACCTAAAACAACAGAGGAAAAGTGGTTGACATTTGACACTACTGTCATTCAGAAGGTTTACACTTTTAGTTTTTAATATACGATCATCGTCTTACAGGAACACTGTCATAATCATAATAAGAAATAATTATAAATCATTATTTATTGATGAATACCTGTAATTTTAAGAAAATTGCTTGTGTATTTCAATTTTCAAAACAAAAAGTAAAAGCGGCGGAGCAATGATAACTTGCCAAATGCATACTTCAAACCATTAGACCCAAACATGCTGCTAGATGTAATAGGAAAATTCTTAAAGCTTTTGTCAAACCTCAATATATCCTAGTACTATATGCAATATAACTTGCCAATTTTAAAATGGCTGTGATTTGTTATGGGTAAATTAACTATCTGTCAAGTATGGGCAATACAAATTAAGAGTGGTTATATTATGTACGTACGGCACTATACGACATTATAGCCCAATTGACAATTATGTATTGCTTTTAACGTTTCTATTAAGTTAAAGTTTTGTTCAAAATTATTATACGTGCACCTCATAGTATAATGTCATTTGTATATATGGAGATGGCGCATGTTTTCACTCAAGAATTGATATGTGCCTTTGTAGGTAATAGCAACATAATGTTTGCGCCTTCACTGGGAATGTATATAAGGCATATATAGCTTTTTTCAAGTGAGGTAAATGATCAATAGTGACAACTGACCTTCACCGTCGTTTGGTTTCCATATTTTCAGTAGATACGGTTTTTATCATTTTGATTACTGAATTCCCCGTTTAAAGTTGTTTCCATGTGATCAAAAAAAATTTGAATGGTTATTGCTGAAATGAATTTGGTGAGATCCTTCACAGGGATTTTAATTACCAATGTTCATTTTTCGTTCTTGTTTCCATGAATTTTGCCCCTATATATATGCATATCCAACCAAATCCCAAATCAGAATGCTATATATGACAAGAGTGTATGAAAATAGTAAAATTGGCACACGGGAGGGATCTAACATCATGTGGCATGTACGGTAATGATAAATCCGTAGTCGTAGTGTAGACACGGGTTCACCTCCAGTTCTTCCAAAGTCATAATAAACTGATATTCGTAGAAAATTTTTCCAACAGCAATTAGATTCTTGTAAAAGAAAATTATAGGGTTTCGCATATGCAAATCATTTTCACTACTTAAAACATCACGAAAGTATATTTCAGCATGCGTTTAAGCAATGTACAATGTAGTGTCATTGAATTGCCTTTTTGCCAGAATTAAACCCTTTTGGTACACTTTGCACAAAGGATAATAATTATTATATACAAATTATTGCAACAAATTCTAATGCTTGATGTTCAATGGGATATTTTTTTCTATTTGCATGGCTCAAGTAGTATCTTTTTCTCTTTCTCTCTAAACAACACCCCTATTTTTCTCTTGTGTCGGCATTTCATATTTAGTTTCAGTTTCCCGATTACATGAAATGAAACTTTTGAAGTTCAGTATATATTTTACTTGCACTGCAAGAAAGAAGTAAAAAGATTCTGAAGTTTATTTGTTCGCTGGCCAACATAGTCCTGCTGGCCTTGGTCTTCTTTTTTCTTTTAAAAAAGTTTCAGCTTTCAGATGTGGTATCAGTCACAATAACCTTCAAACTCTGAATATGATGACATCGCATGTCGGCATTCCTTCATATCATTGTTATTACTTTTGCTCATCTTCGCAATGACAAATGCTACTTAAAAATATTACTGTAAGACTCCATGTCAAAAACAAATGAAACATGTATTTCTTTTGGATACAAGCTTTGCTGTACTGAGCAGCTCCAGTTTCCTTTTTATTCTTGTCTACCCCTACATTTATGTAAACAATGATACAACAAAACCAAAAATGTTGTCCAGCCTGTCCGACTTCTCGTTTACACTGTGATTACTTACATGTTATACTACAGACTACAGAGACTATCATGTATACATGTTCATGTTAGTTTTCAGTTTCGATGCGTGACTTGTTTATTCCTTTGCCTTTTAATGAAACTGAGTATTTACCCAAAAATTCAAGTGGGGGAATCCTTTCTTATATTATCCAGTCTTGCCACTCGTTTTGCTCTAAACTCTAAACTAAGCAATATACACAATATTCCAACAGACACTACATAGCACGTCTGGTGTGGACGTCAATCGTCGGTCAACTTGGTTGACCAAGGTTTTTCTAAGTTGTTGTTTTCATATACAAACATACTTATGCTTCTACCGACAGCAGTCACTCAACTAACTCAGGTTGTTTTACGTTTGTCATAAACTCATGAATAACTCGAGAAATTATTCATAATAAGTGGAATGGTGGAATGGTCTTCGCGTGTCCCAAAAATGTATTTACACAGTTTCCCAAAATGCGATAATAGCAACAGCAGCAGAGAAATGACTAGCTAATTAAGGTTTTGTTTCTGTTTCAAGTAGTACATTGTACATACACATACTTTTCGTGACTCGTATCTCCGTTTGGTGTATTCCATTACATGCGCATAATTAAGAATCTATTTTAATGGCCATTAGGAAAGGAGTGTGCATCGATAGATTTCTATTCCCATGTACCCGCGAGATGAGCAAACTTAACTTATAATAACCAGTTTTGCTTTTATGTCGTAGTCGTTGTATGTCGTGTCGCTTGTTTGTGGCTTGAAACTATAGACTCGGTTATTTTAGTTTAGTTGTGCATACATAGTGGGCTGGACACACACACTGCCTGGAATTGGCGTAACCTTCTGTAAAATACACGTGTAGGAGATAGCAATGTAATAATAATATTTTTTGTGAGAGGCTGAGATGTTGAAATAGGGACCCATTGGTTCAAATTTTGTAGTCACAATTATTGTATTATAGGCACCCGTATAGCAAATTTGAGAAAATTTGGTTAACTGTTAAGTACTAGATGTTGATCCCATAAATAAAATATGGATTACTGTGCACTCTGTAAAGATAATAATAATTAATTAATAATACTTATCGAATTGCTATATATTTCAATTATTTATAATAATAGAATTCATATCATAAGGTACTTACACAAACACCTAAGCGGTGCCTGTATATCAAATTTGAGCCTTTTTGTTCAAATTTCACAAATTATTTCCATTTCTATCACAAGGGAGCGCTGTTGTAAGAATGCTGCATTAGCATATGAGCCTATGAGTCGATTGTAGAAAACTAAATTCTACCCCGGTCTGATTACAGTGTCAAAGGCAATTTTAAATTTTACAAATTTTGAAAATTGTATTTAGCAGAATTGCGTATGTTCAATATATACATGTATTCAAAATTTGAACCAAATAGTTTGGTTAAATCTTAAATAAAATTTTTGAAAATTGACATTCCGTCATCCCCGGACGTTACCTCTTATCAACCAATATACGAACTTATTCGAAATAGTTGTGAGATAGGCTACTGCGTGGTGAAAACATAATTTCAAAAAGTTACGACACTACAAACTTATCGTACGCAACACGTCAGTGAGCAATGAAACAATCTTAGTAGACTGAGACACTCAGCCCAAAAAGTAGGTTCTTACACATTACATATTCCACGACTTTGCTAGGACTGTCTGATATCTTTTAAAGTTCGATGTGCAAAGCATTTCCATGTTGGTGGTGATTTGGAAGTGGAAAGGTTAAGAAGGTTGTTGCTGCTTGTTGCAATATTGGGAAAATTAGTATTGATACATATTAAAGTTTTACATTTAATTGCAATTACAGTCATTCAATACCGTATATATTTTACACCGGCAATAGGGAATTAATTAAAAGAGGCAAAGTGATAATTTACTATTGAATTATACACCAGGCTTTCTAGAAGGTACATATCGGGTATCTATGCACTTGCATGACAATTTTTGACATCTCTCTGTTCATATAATCTGCACAGTGTAGCACAGCGTATAGAGTGTTTCACTATATAAATACAGTATAAAAACAGATATACCAAATTTAGAAAAGTGATTATTGAGAAGAATTCTCTGCATGATTCATTTCTTCCCCAGAGTCGAGTCATTTAAGAGTACAGATCCAGTAACGCAGTAACTATCTACTTTCATCATGGCGTTTATTCACCCCCTGGATCCCTTAACCCCAGAGGAAATTTCGGCTGCAAGTCGTATTATTCGGGAAAATCATCAGAGTGCTTACGGGTGGATATTTAACTCCATTCTCCTGCAAGAACCCCCAAAAAGTCAACTTGCCCCGTTGCTCCTTCTTGAAGATGAGGAAGCTCTGATCAACGCCGCTCTGCCCCGAAAAGCGTTTGTTACCTTGATTGAAAAGCAATCGGGTACTGTTTACGAAGTCGTGGTCAATTTGACAGATGGGGTAGTGGAGCGATTTGAAAAAATGGCACCAGGCTTGCAACCCACTTTGTCGCCGGAGGATTGCTTTGAGTCTGAGAGAATTGCAAAGGAATCTAAGGAAGTGCAAGAAAAATGTGCGGGATTTGGGTTTACTGATATGAGCCTGGTTACTGGAGATCCATGGTATGATATATGCGTATACTTTTGTTTAGTTGTTGAAACAGCTTTCACCATTTAAAGCCAAGTGGTACAATGACTAATTGCAGGTCTGTGGGATACAATGCCGAGCCCGAATTCGAAAATCGTAGACTGGTGCAGTTATTTATGTACACAAGAAATTTTGAAGGCGATAATCATTACGCCCACCCACTGCCCTTTGTTGTAGGTAAGTATAATTACGTCTTCAACGTAAAATGCAACTACCTAATTTCGTGCAGCTTCTCTTTCATTTGAGAGGATTCCATACATGCCCTCCATTTATTAACGCCATTTATGTCCTAAACGCTGCTTTAGTTGTGGATATCATCGCTGGTGAAGTAATTCTGATTGAAGATATTCCCTGCCATACGGACTTCAAGGTACGAGACGAACCTCTAGAGGTTCCACAAGCTCCTAACAACTACGATCCCGACTTTCTCCCGGCTGACACCTTGCGGAAGGACTTGAAGCTTTTGGAGGTGATTCAACCGGAGGGACCCAGTTTCACCGTGAATGGCAATGAAATTCTGTGGCAAAAGTTCAAACTTCGTGTGAGGTAAAATTTGTCGAATGCCGAATATTGAGTATACATGAAAATCATTGTTTGCATTTCATGCATATTACATGCCGAAAATGAAAGTCAGATAAACACAATGATAAAACTATAATTTTATGACAATGTTGAAAGAGGTAGTACTACGCATAACAAACAACTATGTGGCTGTGTTGTGTTGATTCTATTATTAAATATAGCTGTTGTTTGTTTTGTTTGCTGAATTTTCAGTTTTAACTACAGGGAAGGCGTTGTACTTCACAATATTCGCTACGAGGATGGCAACAAAACTCGGCCATTGTTTTATCGGATTTCATTAAGTGAAATGGTCGTTCCGTATGGAGATCCCAGACCACCGTATCACCGCAAATGTGTAAGCCTAAGCCTCAATAAAATCTACTTTTGTCACGCAACCAGACATTTTTTTTTGCGTTCCCCCTTTTGTTCATCGTTTTCAACTCGGGCTGACAACGACGACTTCATTGTGTATTGAATTATAAAAATGGTCCATAATTACGTAGACGAATGTGTAATTACTGCATTATAATTTTTTATTTTTCGTTTGGATGTATATTGAATTTTTACTATATAAACACAGGCTTATGACTTGGGTGATTACGGCCT
Organism: Callyntrura sp. NNG-2020; assembly: GCA_027744055.1. Lineage (NCBI taxonomy): Eukaryota > Metazoa > Arthropoda > Collembola > Entomobryomorpha > Paronellidae > Callyntrura > Callyntrura sp. NNG-2020. The sequence continues at coordinate 7,206 of JAHZNE010007069.1, read as the reverse complement.
GGGCTTTTGTGCGAATTCCCTAGCACTTGGATGTGACTGTCTTGGCACCATCAAGTATTTTGACGGGGTTCTCAACAACCACGAAGGAGAACCTGCGGTCATAAAAAATGCAGTTTGTCTCCACGAAGAGGACGTTGGTCTACTTCAGAAACACACAGAGTATCGCAACGGCAAAGCGGTTGTGAGCCGCTCTAGACGACTCGTTTTAAGTTTCATTGCGACCGTCGTGAATTACGAGTATGCCTTCTACTACTATTTTTATCAAGATGGAACTATCGGGTTTGAGGTGAAAGCTACTGGCGAATTGAGCACAAACCTTTTAGCGGATGGGGCTGATACGAGAAATCATGGGACTGTTATTTTCCCCAATATTAATGGGCAATACCACCAGCACATTTTTTGCATGAGGCTAGACCCCATGGTGGACGGGCTCAATAATACCGTTTCGGTAGCGGATGTGAAAGCCTTGGAACAGGGGTTCGGGTCCTCCGAAAACCCGTACGGACAAGGGTTTACCTTGGTAGAAACAACATTGAGCAGTGCCAAAGCGTCCGTGACGGACGTTCAGGCAGTGACAAATAGATCCTGGCGAATTTCAAACCCTACTTCGATCCATCCATATACAGGTAAACCTGTAGGATGGAAATTAATACCGAGTGGGGCTGCATTTCCAAGTTTACTAGCTGGTCCAGGAAGTTGGATTAGGAAGAGGGCAGGGTTTGCCACTCATTCTTTGTGGTAAATAAATTAGATATGCTTTAAGGTTGACTAATTATTTAGCAGTTCGTTTTTTTGGTGTGCTGGTGATGAGACGAAGGCGATATAATTTATTTAAATGCCATTGATTATAGGGTGACAAAACACCACGATGACCAACTTTTTGCTGGTGGTCATTATATCAACCAAAGCAAAGGCGGAGAAGGTATCATTAAATGGGTGGAAGATAATGATAATATTGAAAATGAGGATATTGTCGTTTGGCATTCTTTCGGCGTTACACACATTCCCAGGGTGGAAGATTTCCCCGTCATGCCTGTAGAGTAAGCTGTCATGAAAATGTGACAAACATTAAATAATTTAAACCTGTTATGCTTGATTACTTATTTAGTATTTTTTTCTAAAAGGAGTACTGGCTTCACTCTAAAACCAAACAATTTTTTCACTTCAAACCCGGGACTTGACGTGCCACCACCGCGCTCAAGCAAAAGTAAACTGGCTGAACTGTATTTGGGTTCCACAAAATGCCACTAAAATGAGAAACATGGAAAAATATTAATGAGCTTAAAATTTTTGTGCTTTAAAAATGTCTTATTCCTATGCTTAGCCAAAAAAATCACTAAAATTGTTGAGGATTTTCTTGCAATAAATTATAGTCTTTAATGATTGACATTTAGCTTTAGGACGGATATTAGATATGTAACAAATTATTCGCATAATAAAAGATGGACTACCAATATATTAAGTAGTAAGAATATATATATTCCGCCAGGTATTGTTACCCCTTCTCATGTACAACAGCTATTAGCACCGTTTGAATCATTTGAACAGCAACTGGGCTCCTCATTCTCCTCTTTGCTGACCATCCCTCCTCCACGTCCAGGTAGAGCGGTGTGTGCACTCTTTTGACACATGAATCTCTTAAGTTTATCCAAAGTTTTAAGGCACACGACAACACAGCAACCTCGTTTGTTTGTAGGGGAAGTGGTTAATGTCCCTTCTGGTCGGACCGCATGATGACCATTGGCTGTAGGAAACAATCTTGGAGTATTATTTCCATGATTGCACTTTTTACAGGCACAGAGAATAGTTCGAGTGCTGTGACACTCCTCTTCAGGGAGAGACTTTGAAGCGGAACCACCAGATGAACAACAACTTCCGGATGATGTCGTCATGGGCATTGGTGGTTCAGCAGTGGATTGACATTGAGTTGCCACACTACTGCCTACGTTTTCAGAGGTACCTTCCACAGATTGAAGGAGGTTGGTTGGTAATGGCGTTTGAAGTACCCCAGCACTAGTAGAGGGTTGTATTTCCAACGTCGATGAAATAACTGGGGAAGGTACAGGAAACGGAGTGGATATTGCCCCCGCCGTAGGGTTTCCACCAAACAACTGGTCATTTTGACCGGTAAAGTTTTCATTATATGTGCCCACGTTATTCCAAGATGGAAAGCCAAAATTGGAACTACCGGAGAAACTAGCAGAATTATTGGTGACAGCAATGTTGAGCATTTGCTCCAGTTCCAGGATGTCAGTAGGGTCCAATAAGTTCATGGCCGACGGCAAATCATTTTGAGCGCTCATGGATGACACCCCACTTGAAGAAGACTCTCCACTTCCGACATTAATTTCGTTACTGTTCTTACTATTACTGTCCTTGATCAACTCATCCAATGTCATTACTTTGTTGTTCAGCAACTCCATCTGATTTTTCGTTAGCGGAATCAGTGCATACCCTCCCAAGGTGTTAAAACTCTGCCCATCATCCGGTGCTGCTGTAACCGACGACCCGGCTGGTAGCAAGCCATTTTCATTTTGATTTCTCTCTGCTGCTGGGATCACTTCAGGCACACCTGGAACCACTGTTCCACCCGATGTTAAGGTGGCACGGCTTGTTAATGGTAGGAGGGTTGGTTCCGGCGGAAACGGAAATTCCCCTGTCACCGTGGGCGTCCCTTGACTAGGTGGCAGAGTGGTAGGTAAAGTCGGCAATGAAGTTGACGTAATCACACTCAAATTTTCTTGGGAGTCGTTTGCCACCTCGAAACCACCGTCCTCTGCTACAACCTGCTGACCGGTATTATTTATTTCCTCGCTCATTGATTGACTATGTTTCCTACCGATGTGGCCACGCAAACTATTTCGGCTGGCAAATTTTCTCCCACAGTCTACACACTCGTGAGCCCTTTGCAAGTTGTGGGCGAGAAAGTACACTGATGGCGAGCCCCATCATTGGAGACAAAAGTGGGTCCGAATTTTGGCGAGATAAGGCTTCTTGAGTTTTCACTGGTAGAGGAAGTGGACGTGGAAAAGGATGTTTTGGGAAGTGTCTCATTTTGGTTGTGTTGTTGTTGAGCTGGAGAACTCGGACTAGATGGTTGATCAATGTACAAAAGTTGGTCCATCGTCGTGACGTTATGTTTGCTATCATTATTGCTGTAAACGTATTGTTGACGTAGAGGGCAATTATTTTGCTGCTCTCCCGTTGTTGAAGATTCTTCAAAATTAGTATGATTGTCACCAGGATATTTTCCATGATTGTAGCCAGTATTGTTTTCTTTCAGTGTACCACTCCCACTGTTGAAACCTCCACTGTCTGTATTCATTGCTGTCCGTGATTTACATTGAAAATGTGACGGCCTCTTAAATTCTGTGAACAAGACATATACAGATAAACTATATAATGCACACTGAATGTCGTATTTGGTCATTAATTTTTGTACTTTGTATGGATATTAAATATTTTTGGCATAAATATACGTACAAGTATTTTAATTGTTACCCATTTGTTTGAAGTATTGTTTTCCTTGTTGTTTTACTTGTGTACAGTGTACCACAGTAGCAATGCCAGTGCCGCCGATGGGGTTTGGACAGGCGGTGGTGAATGTGTTACAATTATGATGAAGTATACCAAGTCCCGTAGATTAGCGGCATGGTTGCTGGTACAAAAAGAGAGAACGAGAGGAGAAGTATCAAGTACGTGTACAAAACACCATCACACAACAACCACGAATGCAAACCGCTTCTCTACGCTTATTTGCATGGACGTGTTGGCAAAATAATTAATGCGTAACGAACGTACCTAATTAGGCTCAGCCACTGTTGACTGTGTACCACTTATGGAAAAATATAAATTAGAATACAAAATTATGCTTACAAAAAGGTTCACCAAAGTTGCGTCTAAATAATTGAAGAGAGTAATGGAGTCGACGACGATGTGGATAAATGAATTTTGCAAAAAGCCCCCTTGTTGCAATAAATAAGTGATGTGGAAGTCAAAGCCAAGATGAGTAATTAAACTGCTAAGTCTGTTCGTCTTGCATTTTATGAGGCGCGGCTTATTTGATACAAAGAGCTTTTCATAAATTGTAGTGTAGTTGTAGTAGTATCCTATATTCATTGAGTGATCTTCCCGATGATGAGCATAGCATGAATTGCACTGCTGCACTACACAGAACAAGTGGCCTCTGTGGAACATTCTAATTAGTCATTAAACAGATCTCAGTAGCAGATATCATAAATATTTAATAATTTATATACTTTCTAGAATGTTGTGATCGACATAATATTATGTTGGGGAAATTTCCATCGGTTAATAACATAAAATGAGCCACGCCGTGTAGATAAGCAGAGAGGTGTTGTTCATTATGTAATTTTAAGTTTATCAAATAACGACTGTCAGCTTTCCAACTCTGATAATATCATTATACCAAACAAACTATCATCTACCAATGATAATGGTATAAATACAAAAGTGAGTGGGCACTGGACTGGGCTGGGAGTTTCAATTTAGTTTGGGAATATGATGTACAGGGTTACTCGTAAATATAAAAGACGATTGGCATGAATTTAATTTAAAATTTGCTCCATTTAACGAGCCACAAGCGACTGATTGTACTAAACCTAAAATAATTACGAGCGAGATTGCACATATATTGGCAACATTGAGAAATGGACAGGATATCTAAATATACCAAAGAGTTATATTAAATCATGTGGGATCTGTCCCTTGCAAAACTAGCAGTTAACAAGGTGCAACGATAAAACTTAGTTAGCAAAGTACATATGCAAGTACTTTTGGTTTTATGTTTGTACAAGAGTTTCTACGTCCATTGTTTATACTTGCCGAGCTTAAGTTTTATCTGGCATTCGAAACCGTATTAGCATTTATCAATTCCATACTCTTGCTAATGCAAAATATTAAAGCATTCGGAATTAAAGCAATAGTTATCATTGATACGTGCTGAATTGACGCCATACATTACAGATTCCCACCCTGCTGCCAGACTTAAACCAAACCGCTTCTCCAGCTAACGACGACGATAATAAACTTACTCATATATATAGGGTGTATATTCTTGATAATCATAATTCAATATTTTGATTATTATGAATCATACGACTAAAAGAAACGCGTCAAATGTTTATCTCAAACGGGCCGTGATAAACAAATATATTCACTGATGAAATTGCCGACGCCAGCGTTGCTACTGATGCAAGAAGTAAGTAGCTATGTGCTTATCGTCATCCTACCAAAACCATTAAATCACAAAATAATTACAAGTGACAAATTCGTTGTAATGCAGCTGTAACTGCGGCTTTACCTCTGATAATTTGCATTTGGATATCAGAATTACATAAAATTTCATTTACAATTCACACTATCGGATTTTTTTGATCACGTTTGATGATGATGGTCAGGCTCCTCATTCGTTGATGAGCGATGACATTGATGTAACCTTGAACAATTTAATGTATCTATCTATGAGCCTTAACAATGAAGTTAATTCAAGTAAATTGTATTAAATTTCTAGTAGCATACCCAAATAATTGTCTTGGAATATTCTACGTGTAGCCTACTTGCTTCTTCTTGAAATGACATAAAGAAGTCAAGGAGAAACGCGCAACGAAATCAAGTGATTTTTTCAAAGCTGTCATGTCATTCACGGATTCCACGGAATAGGACGGGCCAATAATAGGTAGGTCAACAATAAATAAACATATTTTTCAACACACCTAACACGTTTTAGTCCTTGCAAATTCACGATTCAGAAGCAAAGAGTATGTTTTGAACAGTTTGGAAAAAACTGGTTCCTTAACTGACAGCTAAATTATTGGAGAAGGGCTTCATACAGCATTAATCTGTTGACATGATACGAGAAACGTTTGATTCAGTCGAGTAGTTTGCTACGGGTGGTATGGTGGTGGTGTAGTTTCTGTTTTGCAAAGGAGCTATTTTTTTTAGAGTTCATTATCGATGGGAGCGCAAACGTGCGGATTACGTCTTTTAATTTGTAAGGACAAGGAGTAAGATTGGCAAGTTTTGGGGATTTAAAAGCATTAAGTTGTGTTGATGAGCACAAACCAGAAAAACAACAATCTTGAAGATATAATGGTAACTTTTGTAACAACAACGTCGTCGGTTGTCGTTGTGTGTCTCCAAATAAATGTGAGTAGGATCAAAATCTTATAGATTATATGGTATCCTCATCATTATAGATGGACCAAACTACATTTACATAGAATAATTAACTTTAATTGCCTATTTCACCATATAAATGATCACAAATAAGAGGGCAGTAACTTGTGTCGTGACTTACAATGTTGTGAATAGTGAGTGAAAGGTGATGTCATCACTTCTAATGGATATATATATACCACATACACTGGACAGGATTTAGGACATATCAGGAGGAATATAATCATTTAGCCGACCGATTGTAATTCGTAGCTGTATTAAAGTTTTACGGCGACTTACTAGTAATGTATATTCATTGAACAAGTTGACTATAATACCTAAAACAAAGTAAAAGATTGGTAAGCAGAAAGTATATTGATATTACTATGTACATACACCTGGTACTAATGTTGTAACGTCCACCATTTCGATTTCTGTTTGGGCATTCAGGTAATATTGGTTATTTTCCAAAAGGTTGATACTACGACATATTTATACAAAGCATATAGACATACTGTATGCAATATACAAGATCTTTAAATATTGAATAATAGTGGAATGTGAGACACAACAAAAGGTCATTTGCCAAGTATAAGAAGCTACATGAACAAATAGACCTGTAAACGCATTCAACTCTGGTTGGATATTAGCGAAATAGAAGACGTACACATGCTAATGGCTCATTTACTGAGATTAGAAACAATGAGCAAAAATGTTTGATTTAAACGCACGGACGGGGGCGATTAAATTATTGTACTTTAATCTCATTATTTGTTCCAAACATGTTGTCCACAACGTCCGCAACAACATGGTAATGGACTCTAGTCGCATGTTGACTTATAAATGGGAGATATTAAGGAATAAATTTTAACTTAAAAGTGGCAACTAGTTATGCTAAACACTGGTTTTAAAAGGCATTGCGGTGCATATTGTGCATGTACATTATTGGTATTGGTAAGCTTTTATTTACGTGTTAATTAGTCTCAGTCATTACAATGTCTGTTCTTCCAACCATAACACTATACAGTA
>JAHZNE010007068.1:0-22670 GCA_027744055.1 Callyntrura sp. NNG-2020 | reverse complement strand
ATCATGATGTTTTTCTCGCTACTATATGAACCTTAAAGCCATGAAGATGAAATAAAAACTTTATCGGAGATGACATCTTCAACTGCCGTCAACTGTTGAGACAAGCCAGATACGGCGCAGACCTAATTCATGCAGGCCTAACATTTCATCTTGTCAGCTTCCGATCTATGTAAAAATGAACGGATACGACCTTGCCCTCGCTCGGACTTTATGCCATCTCCATGACCACTAGGTATTTCAAAACCTGAATTAATTCCAGTTCTTCGACTTCAGCAAAATTGGCCCAGGTCTGGCTTATACCTTCTGAAGAGACGTATTATCAAGTTAGCATAGTGGAAGTGGAAGGGCTACTGTGACCGAGGAATTAGTCTAAGACAGAATAGTGCAGTGTAAAAACCAGTTGAATCGGAGTGCAATCAAGAGGAAAAAGCTATAATAAAATTGTTCCAGTTCCATGGCTCGCTCAAGATAACATTTTAAAAGATTTCATGTGCTGAACCGATTCTCTTTATTCTGATTTTTCTTGCTATAAAATGACTAATGTAGCCATCACCATACTTCGTATAGTATGAGCCATAAACAAAGTCAAGTTCCAGTGAAGCTATCATATCATCGCCACGATAACTGCCATTAGTGGTTCTCACGAGTAGCAACATACAAAGGTGTTTAGTCCGCCGAAAGGTAATAAACAGTGTGCAATTTTTCACGCATCGCCTTACATTTTGCACGTACATATTAGTTTAAAATTGTTCGTAAAATATTCCAGTCAGACTTTTAAATTAACCCTGTGATCAATCATAACGACTGCACTAGTTATTTTTACTTTAAAACATACGAAATTGTTTAAAAAATAAAGACTTCAGTTGGTTTTTCAGTGTCAAACACAAAGTTGACTTGTAGTGACGTCAAGAGCTCAAGACTAACCTTAAAGTCCAAACCGCTCTACTTTTTGTTCCTCCTTCATTGCCGTTGACTACAAAATTGAGTACAATTGAAAGCAAGGTAACTCACAATTAAATTTTGTTTTCGTCTTGACTAATACCTTTTTTGTGATTTTAACCGTAAAAAACCTCTATTATTCTTCATAAATTATCTCCAGAGGTGCTACTGACAACCAAGTCCTCCTTGCTGTATTGCTTACTGCAAAACTCGTTTTTATGTCTGCGTGTTTGGTTTAATGTCAGCGTCAGTAGGTAGGTAGGTAATTTCCTTTTTGACGACGATAATGTGATCATATTAGTCCTAAATATACTCGTGATAGCTAATGTTGCCGAAGTGATTATCCCTTAATGGCGGTAAAATCCCCAATAATAACGACAATAAACCAGAAAACCTTCATTTTTTTGGGAATGTCGATGCACTGCCAAAATATCTGTTTCAATTATTGTTTGGATAGTTATAAACATCTATACCTATAGCCAGTTTCAACTTTTTAGCACATGAAACAAAATCAGCAAAAACACAAGTTTTTGGAAAAATACAAGATTATAAAATTAGTTTAGCGCTGCCACTCCTTTTATCTTTAGGCATCATTACAGATACTACGATACACGCGCGTCCACCTTATCCATCATCGTTGTTCATTATAATTAGCATCTTATCCACAAATATTATTTTCCAAGTTTTCATACTGCACACCTTGCAGGAGTTGGGAGATGATATTTTTCAACAGCAGCACTAAACCAAGCAATCTTTATACACATTTCTTTAAAAAAAATAAAGAATCGCCACCACTAACTACGAAATGATGACCAATTTCCTGTCTGTAGGTGTTGATAAACTGCTTTTCTTAAGCTACCGCTACTGCGCACATAATAATCATAATACTAACGCACTACTGCCTACCACAAAAATTCTTATCCAGAGAGAGGAGCACATATATACAGATTAAGCGCAAGCTGCTCCTGCAATCAAGGTACTTGATTCCACAAACCATTGCAAACGGCACAAAGAACTGAAGCTCTCAAAGAGATGCATACTGTATTCTTCAACACTGTTCGCTGGCATCTTACACTGAAAAAAATATAATGATCGTATCAGTTTCATTTCATCAAGATGTATCATGTATTGCATACCGTTCGTAAGATGATGAATTTTGTCCGTAAATATTATATTTAATGTTCGTTTGGATTCTTTTTTACTGTATTAGTATCATACATTTTAATTCTGAACTATTTAAAACCACAATAATTGTTCGTTTTACCTCTACCAACTTGCACGCACAGGTCTACACAACAGTCAGTAGGATCGTCCGCATTATCTACCGTTGTTGTTTTCTGCAAACCATTCCGCTCGTCAACACCACTGATGCATACCCATAGAACTGAACGCACTGCAGTGGTGTTGTAGCCTGTGATTGCAATTAAGTATAAAAAGTAAGGTTTGGCGTTGCTGCGAGAATACGTCATCCCATCATATGCAAATCTCAGCTAGAACAAAATTGTATATAAAGTTTCTCTTTCGAAATCACAACAGAATTCAGTAGTACCTTGTAATTTGTACCGTCAGCACTGATCATAATGACCATTATTACGAGAGGTATAGTTTTTAGTTAGGTTGATCTTTGCTCTCGGTCTGAAAAACATGAAATGACGGAGATTGGTTTTTTGTTTTGGGAAAAATACGACTTCACTCGAATCTGGAGGATTATTAAGTGAACTCGTGGCTGTGGTGGTGTGATGGTGGTTGGAGTCAGAACAAGAGACAAGATCGGATAACAAAATGGAGGAGTGATGTTCCAATTTTTTTTGTTGTGAATAAAACTTTTTGTTGCGCTGAAAGAACACAAATGAGGATGATGATAGGGGAGACAAGAGAGTATAAATTTTTTAGTGGGGCTATTATTCGAGTGAATTATTGAAAGATTATTTAGAAATGTTTCATCAGAATACGAAAAGGGGATAGTCATAGTTATATCGTTATCATTATCCAGCAGTTTGCTATTTTTTGTCACGACAACGAAAACCGATCTCATCTAATTACAATTCTAATAATAACATCTTGTTTGAACGTAATTAAGTAATCGTATTCCGTAAGTGCAGGTGATCTGTGATGCCGCCAAACTTACACACTCCAGTAAACTCTTTGTTGCATGTAAAAACCAAAATGAAATAGTTTTTACTCTCTCAGAATCATCATCGGTAGTACCTGTGATAAAACTCAATGTTACTACTGTCAGTGGGTTCGTCGTTTGTGGCAGTCTCAAAAAACGCAATCAAAAGCGCCGTAGCGAAGCAATTTTCGTTTGGCGCACATGCTTTTGTGGTTTATCTATGCCTTCTTATGAGACGTTTGCGGTGGTTCAAAATATTTCTTTAACGAACAGTACTCATTTCCACTAATAAATAACTCATGACGTAGGTATTCATGATTTGTCCAGCCCTCTCTAAAGAAATAAAAAAAATTCCAGCATTGTTAACCGCTGCGAAAAATGTGTTCAGCTCAGTAGTGCTCAGTACTGATTAGCTTGTATCGTAAGAGAGTCATCGCGGTAAGGAAATTTACGACGTTTTTAAAAATGAACTAGAAATCTGTGACAGTGAAATTGGTGGCAAGGATAAGACAAAGATTAAGGGAAACTCATCTGTATCGTGATTACTAATTATTCGAAAAGCTAAGACGTAGCTCTGTAGACCATGTAAAAAGTCAAACAGCATTGTTGGTGCTTTAACCTTGCCGCAGGCCGGACTTGTCATCATTCCACTAAAATTTAGAAACAAACATATAGATCTTCGCCCTGCGTATGGTGTTGTCATCTAGCTTTCATCAGTCTGTCTGATTTATCTTGCTTGGTCTGTAGGAATATTTTGTTTTCATTGAATTTATAAATATTTGTCAAAATGGTTGCCCCCAGTGCATTTTCCAAGGAGGCATCAACCCAGTTTGATGTGAACCCTCATCCCACTGACACAGTTGATGGAAAGCAAAGCAGAGTAGATCCGACCAATACCCCATCCAGGTCGAATTCTATCGTTAGTAATGCGTCTAGTGAACTGAGTGAAGAGCAGCCAGAAGTTGACACTTACTCCGAACAAGGTCTTCACGACAATACAACCTCAACCAGTGGCTGCAAGAAATTGCTTCTCGGTTTCATCATGAATCCAGCGGTGTTGTCCATCATAACCCACTTCCCGAATAAATGCATTCCAAAAAAGTCAGAAAAATACGTTGTCAATAACGGAATGCCGATCTCACCACCCTCGTCGCTGACAGCATCGGACCTAAAAACTAATACCGCTGCCAATAACAATAATAATTCTCTGTCGAAATCCTCTCAGTTGGGAAAGAAGAGATCATCTTCAAAATTCAAGCGTTATGCAGGTCTACTTCTGGCAATTTTATCTGCAATGATGTTCTCATTTACCGGTTTAATTGTTAAAGTTCTACCTCATCATCATCCATTGACGCAAGCAACGTGGATGTTTATAGGCACTGTGGTAGTGGCTATCCCGTTAAATATTATTAAATACATTTACACACAACATGCCAACTCCAGTGAAAATAAGCAGCAAGGGGAGGAACATGAACATAAATCTGCAGAGTTCAAACCCTATCCTGATTCAATTGAACCTATTAAAATAATTGAAAACTCGGAGACAGACAAGAAGGAAACTGAAATCTCACAGGATGAAACGCACAAAGTGATAATTTCAAGCATTGTCCTGAGTGAGAAGGCACAAATGGGCTTATCATCGTCAACTCCGGTAGTGGTGGATCTGAACCCGAATCTACCATCCGAATCCCCGCTAAATAAGACTGCAATACGCAAGCATCAAGAAAGGATGCGTAAATTGAAGCTGTTTATTCTACTTTTGGTAAGAATATTGATCATTAAATGCGCCAATTTACTGTCTTAATTAATATTGGCAAGATGCATGCAAATTGCAAACTAAAAATCAATTAGACAGCTTTACGCGCGAGTTCTTCTCTCTGTAATATATGGACCAATTAGGGGATTACTCAGGCGTGAACTTGGCATAATTTTGTTTTTAACTTTGTTTTTTTGTCTTCCATTTAAAGATTCGGGCGTGCTCCGGATGCAGTGGAATGATTTTATACTTCTACTCATTAAAATATCTAAATGTTGGAGATTCACTGGTGATTGTATGCAGCTCACCGATATTTGTTTTTATTATCGGGTACCTATTTCTGGGGGAAAGCTGCGGAGTAATTCCGGTTCTCACGATTTTGTTGTCAATGGCAGGCGTCTCAGTTATCACGAGGCCGCCAATGCTAACGGGAAAGGAAAGTTTTGAGACTGAAGACATGGTAAGCTACATATTATTAAGTAAGTGTATAACCGCGATAATGTCCAACTTGAAGATACCATTACACATTTCTGGCTGTTCAACGATAAGCGCATTAGCAATGGCACTCGTGAAGTTACGTCCTTCGCAATAAACCATGTATGAAATGAAATCTTGTACTTCCTCAAAAATTGAAAATCTAGTTTAAGTTCATTGCCATCACGTACGTGACTACCACTACCACTAGTTAGGCATGTAGACAATGCTATATATACCTAAGTTTAATTCGTAAAAAATACTGCACACGACGACATGACTCTTCTAATTAAGGTAATCATTTTATACTTCGCCAAATTCACACGCAGTACAAAGTTCTAAATCAAAATTTAACGATTTCCTATTTAAAAAAAGTCGAATAATGCCTATTAAAATTAGTAAAGATTATACAAGTAATCGGTACAAAATGCGCTATCTCCTTTGTTTAAACCCGTGTTTGGTCTGATTAATCACATACCCAAGTAGGTTCCAACTGACGCAGCCATAGAATGTTATTGATACTTTGGTACACCACGCTAATACAAATAGTACAGGATTAAAGCTATATCATCTTGTCGTCTCTGTAAATAATATCCCGTTTTCTAAGATAATCCCATTATCAGCGATCTAAATCAATAATAGCAAATCAAGGAATAAACGTATTTTCGACAATCTTATTATTTAATAAGAACTGTTACATTTTTGAAGTAGGACCAGCTAGTTATATTTTATTAACGTTATCTTAAAACGAAACTAGGTCAACACATCTGGGACATTAAAATATTCATGTTTCTAAGGTATATCTGCATACCTAATTTGAACTGAATTGGTGAACTTTTTAAATTTTGAGGGTCCCATGGCACCAATCTAACTCATCTAAGAACTCATTCTAATCTGGTTTGTGGTTAGTGCTACTGACGAAAAGACATGAAATTAAGTAATATTAGACTAGCTGGTCTTACAAATTTACAAACAGATTCATGTTACATATTTACATGGTCTGTCATAATTCGTCAGCTAACTTACTGAGTAATGTAATTCTTGCATGATGTGCTTATTACAACGGCCATACAAATACCTACACATTGTATGACTTAATTAATTACACACAAAATTATTACCGTGAAGGAGTACCATTTTCGTTCACCTTCTACTGCGTAAAATTTCATTTTGAATTGTTCGAAATGAAAACTTTTGTCTACACGTTATTAATTCAATTACTCCCCGTACTCTACGCGTCTTCAATAAACACTTTTGACTTCCGTCTCACTTCAGGTGAATGTATGTGACATGCTTTTACAAATTTATACAATAAAATATATATTCTGTGCTCCCCTTTCGATGGCTGATAATTGTGTTGACGTAGAAACAGGAGCTACGCAAATTACCTAAAGAAATTGAATACAAAGAAATGATTTTAGCTTTTGAATACTGCGAAAAAAGAAATGAAAAGAAAACGAACGTTGCACTGACAAAGACCGACGGAGCGGAGTCACAGAATGGTTTTGCGTATGTCGTCATCATGAAAGTAATTTTGGCCTTAGCCTCATTTTGTAACAATAAAACTTTACTCTCTGCATGCATCTTCCTCAATCATGACTGCAACAAATTGGCATCCCAAAATGTTGTTTTTATGACAAATGGTTTACTGCATTTGCTCGTGAATATTCAACCAATAAATCCGCTCTTTATTTGCAAAACAAAATACGAGGGTAATTGTACCATTTGTCTCTTGCCAAAACTAGATTTCGTATGAAATTTTACGAGATATTAGTACTCAGTTCAAAATATTAATCCATCCTTCAGAGTTAACAACATCATACCATAACAACAATAAAATTTTGCGTAATCTACAGTGCGAAAAGCCAGAAATAGTTATCGAGCACGAGATGCTTCTAACGAAAGAGGAAGAGGCAGAGCCGCACCTTTTCTATTATAGGCAGTTACAAGCCACAACCTTTTGTAGGTTCAGGGTTTAAAGTTTGGAGTTGGTTTGGCCTTATAGTATGATACGGTATGAGTTTAGGTTGGACCCTCCACGATACTAACCTTTACGTGCTAGTCTAGACTTAGACAATGAATGAATATGACTGTCTTAACTGAACACATGCAATGCTGCACGGGCATAATGATAAGTGCTGTGCAAATTTACTGATGTTCCTCCTGCTCGCAGATTACGCATGCGTGCGTACAAACTCGTAGTACTCTGGCATTATTACTCATTCTCACTAGTAAACAAGCCGTAATTAGAGTAGGTAGTACTGTTTCCGTTATAAACAACTGCCTGTTGCGCGCGCACAGGCAACCCTTTAAAAGATGCTAATAATAATAAAAATAAAAATAAGGTTCTTCCATTACAACCACTTATTGTGGTGTGGATGGTAATTAGCAGTTCAATCCAGAATGATTTTGGCAGGATGCCCCTCGGTAAATACCTACTTACAAATATAGCAACAGTTGCAGTGTGCGAAAATAATTCCACGTGCCTACTACACCTTCGATGTCCAACAGGAACAGCTTTTTAAAAAGAAAAAAAAACGTGTTACTGAACCTATAAAACTGGTGGTAAATTTGGTAGGATACCAACTTGATCATGCGTTGACCTAAATAGAAATGGGCATGTTGTGCCTCTGGGTTGCCTTTTGCATGAAATTCCAGATAATCGTAAAAAAATTGGCAGAAGTGTTCTTCGGATAAAATCTCAACAACAATAATAATAATATTTATGCTATTTTATCTTGCCTCGTGCCACGATTTACCCATGTAGTATATATTTTAATTAGCTGTAAACTGTGTAAACAGATTGGAGCTGGTCTGGCATTTGGTTCAATGCTCTGCATAGCTATCACCATCATCATGATGCGCTTCCTTCAAAATGT
Organism: Callyntrura sp. NNG-2020; assembly: GCA_027744055.1. Taxonomy (NCBI): domain Eukaryota; kingdom Metazoa; phylum Arthropoda; class Collembola; order Entomobryomorpha; family Paronellidae; genus Callyntrura; species Callyntrura sp. NNG-2020. The sequence goes on along the minus strand of JAHZNE010007068.1, from coordinate 14,509 downwards.
TTACCATGGACTGATAAATCTCGTTTTCGGAATTTGGGGTTCCATCCAAACCACAACGTTAGCCCTGGCTGTGGGCGTCTTAGAGTGCCCCCATAACCTTCAAGATGCTGTGCTCATGTCTACAACAGGAGTGCTCTTTTTTCTTGGTCAAACTTTCCTGGCAGTTGCTTTACAGTTTGAAGAAGCTGGCCCTGTCTCACTGGTTAGGACGTCAGAAGTGGTTTTCGTACGTACATTTCCATTTTTTGTGTATATTTTAAGTAACAAGACTTACTATACTTACTATAATGCGTGTTAGCATCCAATTTATCTAAATGTAATTTTTTAAACTTGATTTATCGTTTCGTTTGCTTTCAGGCATTTATATGGCAGTTCATTTTTCTCAGTGTAACACCAGATATTTTCAGGTAAGTCGAATTCAAAGTCATGGAATGGAAACTTGTTACATAAGTGAAAAAAAACTCGGCTGCCTTTCATGAATGGTTTTTGTAACCATAAGCGATATCATTATCCAATAATCCAATTGTGAATGGTAGTTGTTTTATGGATTGACATTGAAGATAAGATAAAAACAAGGAAAACTGACTTCATGCTTGGTACATGTGTATCTACGCTACATGTTTTTGGGCCCCACATAGTCAAGTATATTTTACGTACCACCTAGAAGACAAGACTGCGAGTGGTTGTGTAGCTTTTTAAATTTTATGCCTATGCACGTGAAGATGATTTGAACTAAAAAATTATTACTTAAATTTCAACAGAATTTTTCAATTACATATTTGGGGTTTAAACAAATACACCAACAAGTTTTACTTTTTTTAATGTAGCAAACGCTAAACAACCATGTTTATCTGTTGGAAAACATGAAATAATCATAATAATTGTTAGGTATTTATTTCAGTTGTCAATTCAATTTAATTTGGAATGTACCTTAAAGATATTCTCTTAATGTGCACAGGTGCTCTGGAGCAACATGTTGTGTTATATAAGTTCGTTACTCGTTACTTTGTATAATGTTACGTAAGCCTCGGGCAAGTATTTAATGACAATACTCTATTATTAGAGGAACAAAGCCATGGGAATAGTAGAATCAGATGCTCACATAAAGATTGCCATAATACAATCAACTCAGCGTTTTGTGAGAACTGAGCAATTTGTAAAACCCGAAATCAACAAAGCATTGAACCCAAACGGCTCTCATTGATTTCGAACGCTGGCTGAATGATTAAGATGATTGCAAACGTCCGCGTTCGTAGTAAGTTCCGCTGAATTAATTATGCATTATTATTATTATCCACAGCATTTCAGGAGCTGGACTTATTTTGGCAGGGATTTTCCTCACAATTTCCAGAAAATGGATAGCATCATTACCGGAGAACAGCGCTTCTAGGAAAATGTTTAGTTTCCTACTAAGATGATGAGGGTAGTGGCCAATTGCCATTCTAGCCTATTTTAATTACACTGTATCTCCAGTGAATCACTGATTATGATAGTGTATGATTAAGATTAAAATGAGTGCACCGTTGTTAAATTTTTAAAAATGCAATTGAAGATTGCAACAACTATTTACATAGCAATATTACAAGCGTTCTAGATAAACAGAGATGATTTACAAGGAGAGAATTAGCAAAAATATTGAGATTTTTTTGCTAATACCATATGAGAATGGATTTTGGGAATGCATTGCTAAATCGGTAAGCGAGACGGCATTCATTAGGATATGTTTTTCATAAAAGTTGTACTTTTATATTTCCAAATCATGCGTGACGCAGTTCCTTTACTAAAATATACTTAAAGACTTGATTGTTTACTAGGATAGTTAGGTATATTATTACCATCTGTTGCTCTTTCGTTATGATAATGCCATAAACTTGTTATATTATTATCTTTACTGTGTAACGTAGAATCGTTGTACTTTTGTTTTACTGTACACATGTGTGTTGTTGTATCTGCTTTTTATTTAAAGCTGTTCTGATGAAGGTATAACAATATTTAATATAATATTGTATTAAATTGAAGTAAGTTTTCAGATACTAAATGTCCGTCGAATCCAATTTTTAATTGAAATGTTTTAATAAAAAAATAATGTTAAACTTTTAAATGTTAATATCACATGCCAATCCATCTCGGGAATAACGTTGCTATTCATATTTCCTAACGTTACATAGTTTCAGGTCTGTAAACCAGGGCGTGGAACTTCATATAGTTCCCTCCCTGTTTCTACTATTTTTAGCTATACCTTTTGTTTTAGCCTGTTAAAATTTCAAATCCCAAACCAATCTACGCATGGAAGCAGAAAGTCGTACAGTGTAATAAGACGTTATCATAAGAGTGCTCATTGAATAATTTAAATTCGTTGTTTTTAAAATAGTGTGATTATAACGTACTCATTTATATACGCAGACGTTCCTGTTAGACAACATAGATTTTAAGACCTTTACTACGAATTAGGTATACTTTCATTGGTATTTGGCATTGATTTTGTCCAATGTCTAGTAGAGTTGTTTGGCGTCTCCTCAAATCTTGTTTACAGTGACCTGCGATACGACAAAAGTTTGTACAACATAGCGCATCTCGGTCAATACGGTGTAATATCCCCAGTATAGATATATTATTTGTTGCATGAAGTCTGGCTGTAAATTGTTTCCGTAAGAGTTCAGCCATCCCTGCATTGAACTTTAACTACATTACAATTAAATAGATCTACCGTTAGAAATGATTAATCGAATTACTGTTGAATATTGCATTCTACATTCTACTTTTGGGAGAAAACGAGATCAAAATTCATTTGGCAAAATCATTTCAGGACTAAAAACTAAAGTGGAATCCTCCTTCCACCGAAAAGTATAAACAGAAGATTGGCCTTATAAACAGAAACTGTACATTCTCTTAACTATATTAAATTTCATTGGCTTTTAAACCAACGATACATGGAAGCGGTTTTAATTTTACAAAAGCAAAAATCTGTTTTTTTTATAAATACTACTTGTTAATGGACGTTATCATGATCACTGATCAGTAACTGGTACGTAATTAAGATAGTAGGCAGCGTTTCTTTATCTGGAGTCCCACCATCTGGTTATACTTTCATTCATCTAGCTCACACATCACACCTATTTTCATTATTTTATCATGACGAAAGCCGGAAAAATATATAAAATCCTCTATAGCAGCAAAAGCAAAGGTAATTTTTATAGCTTTGTTTTTTGTCATAATAAAAATAGGTGTGATATTGTTAGTAACATCCCTGGCATGATAATTTCCATCCCATTACTAATAATTTTAGTTATCGGTAACTAATAACTTCCGTGCAACCGATTTCCAAGCACATTTCTACTACTACTACTACTGAAATGCCATGTTCATCTATTCAACCGTAAATGAACAGTAAAAATCGATGGCAACAAAACTGATACAGCAGTATAGTAAACCAGCACATTGTTTCACATAATATGTATAACTGTCTACCTAGCGCCTACTTACCGAAATAATTGATAGCAACATATGAACAAAAACGAAAATCAAGTTACTGCGTAACTAAGACAACTCATCGAGCCACGGTGTGTGAAGCTGTTGCCAGAAAGAAGGCAGAAGTGTTATACTCTCTAACAGATCTACGATGCTGTGCTTTAATTCTAAATTACTCCAAGAATTCCACTGATATTGTAAATGAAGACAACGTGAGCTACGCGGCATGGTACGGCAGTGAAAGCATTAGACTACCTGTCATTCCTGGTGAATGTAGCTGCTGATAGAACTACTGCAAATAAATGCTAAACCAGTCTCGATTCAAGTTCAAAGTAAACGAGAAAGTCGCTCCTCGTGCAAGCATTTCCAACACTTGTAGTCTTGGTACAATTACTGACGGAATGGAATACCTTTGAGTGTTCAACCGTGGCAGAGATGCCATTGCAAAAAAAGAACACTGAAAATGGCCGAGGAAACTTCTTCAATTGCAATAAAGTGATTAAGTATCAGTCCTTTCAATTATTACAACCGTTGGTATGACAGTAAGTCCAAGTTAATCAATCAATATGGAAGACGTCTTCAATATGTTTTGTTAAAGTAAAAAAGATGATACGATGTGACTTTACTATTATTACAGTATTGCCGGCGAATGGGTTTTCCTTGTCTGGTACCAGCATTCAGCAAGTCTCTTTCAATATATGTGCATCATGTACTGTTCGGCTGAATTACAGTTTAATATGTTTGAAAGAATGATATTAAAACGCATTCCATATAATACTCTGTTCTCTATCTATATATCACTACGTATTTACCTAATACGCTATACCTACAACAAAACATGACTTCACAGTTTAAATGTTCGTTGCTGTTGTTATATTAGGGCATTTTACTGGCTTCAATATAAGTTAATGATTTTTGTTTCTTTTTAAGTGGTTTAAGCGTGTTGATACGATAGGACTGCAATAATGTACGTCTGTCATAAATTTAACTCGTACTAATTCGTTCTACGATGTATATACGTGGAAGGCCGCTAATAATACGTTTATGACTGTACAAAATATATTCTACTATTCCGTCTCTGCGGGTCAAAGAAAGACAATTTTCTGACACACCAAAAACACACACAATATATGCATAATGCATAGTGTCCACATACTTTGGAGATGAACCCTGGCGCATATGAATTACGGAGTAAAGTAAACACTTTATCAAAGCATGCACGATGATCTGGTGATCTGGCGAGTGCGTGTTAATCATAGGGTTGCACAACTGTAAATGAATGATCTAATAAAGTACTAAAGAAACTTTCTCAGTATCCAGCTTATAAGACAGAATAAAAACCAGTTTTTCTTTTAACTATACGTAGCCATTCTACCTTTATAATATGAAATATATTGACTTTGGCTGTCATGTGTGGTCACAGCTGGAGTGGATGATAAATACGAATCAGCATGATCGCTTTGGCAAATACAACAAGTTATTCGTAATAATGTTGTAAAATATAATATGTGCCTCACTTCTTTTGTGGGGATTTTCATTTTGTGAATTTTTATGGTTCACCAAAACATCACAAAGTTGATAGTTTCATATTTATTCTCAAACGCGCGGAATGGAGTGCAAATACAAGGCAGCAGGTTCTGTGGACGAGGAAGATAACGTTGATCCTTGTACCGGTTTTCCAACAACCCACAAAGCGAAACTTAGCTTTCCTTCGATAGTTTGGAACAGGACAGGGCAGGATAGAAATACCAGCGTTGCCTCAGTATCCTCCAGTGATGCAGTGCCAAACAACAGGAACGAAGGGAACAAACGGCATCATCGCTTCCGCTGGATTGGTTTATTCTTCACAGTTTGCTCGGCACTCGCGTTTTCCCTCAATGCCCTTATCGCCAAGTTGCTCAACCATTTGCATCCTTTTAACTTGGGAGTGTGGTCGTTTCTCTTAATGACATTATTTTCCGGTCTTTACTTGATCGTTTATCAAGTGCAAGTTACAGCAAATGCGGAGGAAAACATTTTTCGGCGAGTGTGTCTGTCTTTGTTTAGACAAGAAAGTATTCCAGGAACCAAATATCGTCTCTATTTGTCTGTACGCATGAATGAGTGTTATTACAGAAATGGCATAAATATTAAGTACAGAACTGAAATTTTTAATGACTTTATTTTTTTACTGAATAGCTCAGATCGTTTGGTGGTGTGGCAGCTCTGCTTCTCTTCTTTTATTCAATACAATACCTTACAGTGGCTGATGCTCTGGTGATTGATGCCAGCTCTCCCATTTTTGTTTACCTTATGGCATTTTTATTTCTCAACGAAAAATTTGGAGTTGTTCCTGTTTTCACTACGATCATTGCATTTTGTGGAGTGGCCTTCATAACAAGGCCGCCTTTACTTACACATGGGGCCGACTACAACTCAGAAAGTTTGGTAATAAAGAGATTCCATTACTAACAGAACAGTAACACTAATTCAAATTGGCAGGTTGGTCGTTATATCAAAAAAAATGTTTTACCAATACATTTTACATGTTTTTCAGATTGGAGTGCTCTTTGCTTTTTCCGGCATGCTCTGCATCGTATCTACAATGATAACACTGAAAATTTTGGACAGCGTACCTCATGCTGTAGTAAACTTTGCATTTGGTCTGTGTGGAACATGTTTGTGCAGTCTTGTATCTTGGATATGTGGTGTTCTCGACATCCCTACGGCAAGTTCTGACATGATGAAGATATTTGGCGTGGCCGTATTGTTTTACCTGGGACAAACATTCATCACGTTGGCACTCAAGTATGAAAATGCTGGTCCTGTGGGATTACTACGAACAACGGAACTGGTGTTCATATTCACTTGGCAATTTGTCTTTCTTGGAGTGGTTCCAGATGTCTATAGGTAGAATGTAACATATGCATAATAAACGCATGTCTGTGCTAGTACTAGAGTACGCCAACGTTGTTGTCATCAATCAGCGACAGAGCAGAAAAACAAATTAGTTTCCTGTTTAATGGAATAACTTTGTCTTTTCATGTCGTTACATTAATAACGCAATTATTATTTTTTTATTACTCAATCCTGCTCTTACTTTCTCTTTTTTCACAGCTTGTTTGGTGCGTTGCTGATATTAGTCGGAGTTTTGCTGACGCTAAGCAGAAATTGGATTGCGAGTTTGCCCGAAACAGACAGGCTGAGACAAAAGTGTGAATTACTGTTGCTCTAAGTACGGAAAAGCTGTTCTTGTGTATGTACAAAAGCGTCCATCCTGTTTGGGTTGCTAACGATGTAATGATAACATAATCTCGTTAATTAAACGGAGAATGTGTGTACGTACAAAGTTTTTATTAGCTCTTGTTTCTTCCACGAATAGACCAAACAACTTGCCGTTCGAGCTGTAGGCTGTAGTAGCTGTGCTTGTTTGTACATTTAACACAAAATCATATTATTCCAAATATGTATGTATCTATACATGTACGGAAGTCATTACTGTGGAGAGTTCTCTCGCTGATGAACTATTCATTTACACACGAACGATGGTACAATCTTGGGTAGTAAAATCACATTTTAGTGGGTTGCTTTTGCTGTAAATGTATTACATACAAAATTCTTTTCCCATTTCGTCTTAGATGTAACTAAACTGAATAATCAGAATGTCATTGTCACAGATAACATAATTTCTTTGAATTAATGTCTTAATAATAACAACTAGATACCTGAGGTGACAATTTTCTTTCCTTTTTTTTACATTTGTCTATATCATGTATTTAGTCATATATTTACTTACTATGTAGTAGGTATAGAGAAAACCAAGGTACATCTTACTGAAAAGCACTTTTACGACAGAGCACCATAACATTAGCCACAAAATCCAGGGCAATACAAAAAAATATAAAGGGGGGCAAAAGAAAATGCGCGTGATAAAATACGTCAATCTCCACACACGTTCCCAAATAAATAATCATCATGAAGAGGGTTGAGAAGGCAAGCCATATTGTTGACAGTGAATTGATATTCTCGTCCTAAAACAAAGGAAGAAAGTGGTTGGAATATTAAAAGCAAAATGTCATAAAAGCAATGTTTTCCATTTTGTTGTGTCAGTCACGTCTTTTCAAACAAGGCTTGACATTTACTCTCCTCATAGAAAAGTTTCATATGAAAAAAAACGTTGCATTTCTTACCGTCTCAAAAAAGAAGATGCCTAGCAGACCCAAGCGACATATGGAGAAAATGATGAGACCAAGTGCGATTCCTAGTTCTAGCACAGGTTCCACGTAGTCTTCTGCATTACGATCCAACATGCCTTGCTCCTCCTTGACAGCGTCTTCGAATTCAATGTGAAGACACCAGAGGCCAATCAACAAGTAGCCACAGTAACTTACCTGTACATAAAAAAGAAATAAAATGAACTTTTTTTCTTTAAAAGAGACAAAAAGCTTTTATCACATTGGCATTACTGATATTTCTCCACTTTCACCCCTTGCAATATAAAAACTTACCAGTGACGCAATCAAAATCCATTTAAGTGTCCCTCTTACTAGCACAGTTCCATCCTCTTGTTCCAGTAATTTGACCATTTTCTTGCCGTTGCAAATTACACTTGATGTACTATTCTCACTCACAACCACGAGCCGGGTTGAAACTACTTTATTACTACTCACTTCTTTGCATACAACTGGATTACTATTAGCAACCTACCACAAAATTTACTGTCCTTGTGCCGCTGTGTCACACACAACCACTGTCATTATTATACAAGTGGATCAATTCGACATATTTGTAGATACTACTTAACAGCTTACGATGCACGACAACTGGAACATACGACATATATGATTATGATTACCTACTTAAAAAAACCTTGCCTTTTGTCTATGACACTTCACTATATCTGTAATTTAATGATATGTATGATACAGCTTGTACAATAAAATCTTACATTTGTTAGTTATTGCACATTTCACGCACACTTCACACAATCCCAGACAAGGGAGCACGCCTGAAATACAATCCCCTACAACGATTTACCGGATGAAGTGACATTAGTCAAAATGACGGTGGTGGCACTGTAAAAACTTGTTCCTTTCAATCGAGTCAGAAAAAAATGAAGACAAAATTCTGCCGCTTCATTACCGAAGATTGCCATCTATATACCTTGCTGAGGGGGATATACGTTTAAAATTACGCTATATGCTCCCAAATTTGCGTCTTTCCATTTAGTATCATCCTCATCTCTCCAATTTTTTTCTTTCCTTCTCAAAAAGAGATTTACGTTTACTTACACATCAGTCAGTCAACCTCGTTTTCACATTTTTTTTCTCTTTCGCCAACTATAACGCAGTGTATACTTTTGCTAGCACAAAAACGGTTTCACGAACATTAAGGAGAAAATGCTACACGGTGGAGTAGATTGTAGATGTGAGATACTCAAAGGAGATTGTTTTTACATCTTTCCCAAAAGCAAGATCTGAATATCTCGAAAATTCCACTTCTCTCTTTTGAAATATATTTTTTTACCATTACTACTCAACCGCCTTCTCTCTGTCTCTTTTTAAAAAACTCATCTCGACGTAGTCATCATCTCTTTTTGTGTTGGTACCGAAACGCCACTACCACTACCACTACACTGCTTTTAACCACGCAGCTCCTACGTATTTGGTCTCTTGCTCTACATCCAATTAAAAGCGGTAACATGCATTTCCCGTGCCTTTGCTGCTTGAAAAAGAGAAGAAGAACATGTTTGTTCCTTCGTTCTAGCTTTGCCACATTATTTTCTGCTTCTTTTCATTTGCCACTATTAAAACTTGTAGTTTGCCTACTGAAAAATCCCTCTCCTGTTCAAAATAAATCTTTCCCTTCTCTCCTTCACGAATGGCGGAAGGTTTAAAAAATGAAATACACGCTTAAATGAAACTAACAGCAAATATAAAAAAATTAACTTTGTTTTATTACCAAAACAGAGTCATATATCGTTTCAATGCAGGGGTTTTACGGATTTCAGGATTTCGTATAACTTTGCCGTTTTCTCCAAATGACGAGGATCATCTTCCGTGTAAAACTTGACTAGTTACATAACAGTTTTGAAGAAGATGAACATGAAGACATAATATGGGAAACTACCAATGTTTGGGTTGTTTGTTTGGTTGTATGTGATCCTGATTTTACCATTCATGAGACTTTCGTTCAGGCACCTTGTAGCGAATATACGGTATGTAAAGCTATCGGAGTGCGGGAGTTTTTTCTCTTATTTCCCACCGCATAGTCTATGTGCAAGTTTTCTGATCTCACTTCTTTTTTAAAGTTTCCGCAAGTTCCCCCTGTTGCAAAAGCCAAAATGCTAAATTACGTCTGAGCAGCCAAATATTCATTTCTCTCTGTGCTGTAGCGTGAAAGCACATCGTTTATGCTACAAATGGGATACCACTCATCTCATCTGCACTCACAACAAATATTTAAACCACTTTGTTTACAGTACTTTTCCGTGGCAGTCAGCTCAAAAAACGGAATTTTCTATCTCGTCTTTTTCATTTGTTGCTTTTCTTTGTGAAGGATCAACTAGTTTTTCAGAAGAGCACTTGCACACAACTGCAACACACAAGTGAACACATCAACGTGTTATTCGCGTTTCGTGTATTCAACGATTTTATTTGTAATTGTTTCTATTCTTCCGGTAAAAAGCTTAAGCTGAATGTTTTCGATTTCCTACTTACTTTTATGCACATTGAATGTTCACACTTGATGATATGTTGACGACGATGATGATGAGTCTAATGTAGGAAAAAGGACAAAAACCAGGAAAGCTAAAATGATATTCCTACTACAACTAAACAGTTTGTTGTCGATTGCTGACTTTGCTCCGCTTCTAGTTCCACACGTTCGTACCCAAATATCTCTTACAGGAAACTGGCAGCTGTTGAAAGAATTTTCCGAGATGTTATTTAGAAAATGGTACACACAGTCATGATGACGATCATCTTTTAGTAGAATAGAGAGGAAAGCGCACACATACGTGATACAGCCTCACAATAAGGCAGGATCGAGGATCCCAGGTCGCCACGGGAGTTTTGTCCCTAATATTATCACATAAAAGTAATATTGAATCTATCCATCCATATTGGGCTTCAAGAAAAATATTATGATTTACTAAGAAGAAGTGGTAAAGATGCTATTTTCCGGTTTACCCAGCAAGTAAATGGGATGTTATATTACCGCGTTAATCAGTATATCTGACTCGGCGATGAGCGTATGCTTGCGAAAACACTAATGCAATCTTTACAAACTTGGACATCATAAGATGCACAGGGAAAAATGAGACAGGAGAACGAGGAAACGACAGGAAAATGAATACACAAAAAGAGAGAAGAAAGTATGGAGTGTGTCCAAGGAGACCTTTATGATGATACACAGACTGTCTATTTTATATACTGCTTCAGCATGTCGATATTGCGTGGTTAGTAGTGTTTATGTTCTTACGGGATCCCCTCTCTCTATAAACATATCCTTACTTTTTGCTGTCGTACAGACATCATAAGTCATTGAAACAGGCATTATTATTATTGAATCCCAAAAAGAAAGTGTGGAATCGTAATAAGAAAGAGAGTGGTTGTTAACTTGCTGCGTAGAGAGAGAGGAAATTGAGAGAGAAGAAAGCTCGCAGTAAAAAATATGTACAATATGAATGGATGTATAGAGATACGTGAAGGATGAATACATCGCATGCAACAGTAGTAACGGCAGAAAGTCATCACGATGACGATCAACATGTCACAATCTTTGGATTACAAAAGCTACTTCTTGAGGACGACGATCATCATCATCAGCGCGTTCAATATTGAATAATATTTTGCTTTTATGTGCGTGCTTATGTTCATACGTTGAATTGATGTTTGAATTGGAATTGATGACGATGATGATTATAGGGATGAAAAATGTTTCTCTTTTCCTCAAAAGTGAAGTGGCGGTTCGATGAGCGAAGCAGTTTTGCAACAGAATCTTTTCACAATCAATACGAATACGTACGTATATCTGTGTGTAAGTAGCATAGCAGCATGTTCCTATATGGTTCCTTTTGCTTCTTGTCAAAAGAAATAAATAAGCTGGCACCATTCTCCGGTCTAGTTCATCATTATTACGAAAAAGCATGAAACATCTACACAAAAAAGTTGTAGCGATGGTAGTTATAGTCTCGAGAGAAAAGAAGAGGAGAAAGTAAATTAGCCATGTAAACAGGGAATGGGGGAGACGTCACGTAAGTACGATTGATGGGTTGTAACGTTGTGAGCACAACACCGTACTCCATTCTGGGGTCTCGTTTACCTACGGACTTTAAATGAATCCCAAGATACATACACAGATATATAGTATATAATTAGGGTTTAGAATTTTATGCAAATGCAAATTTCATACACCTTTTTAAATGAAGCGAGCCTTTTCAAAGCTCAAGACAACTCAAAAGAATTGTTTTGTTGCTATGTTGTTGTTGTTGCATATTTTGCATATTATGGGAGGTAAGTGTATATTTTGAAATTTCCCACCTTTTCTCATTTACACAATAAAATAAGAGCAGCAACAATAAAAACTCACATTTTTGCCTTGAGATAAGCACATAGTTTTGCCAGATAGAGTGGCGGAGAATGATCCCGTTGCCCGCTTAGGGGTCTCCTTAGACTTAGATTTGAAATTTTGAAAGGATAGTTTTAAACAGTTCGAATAAATAAAAGCTCGGGATACAGTTTTAGTAAACGAGCTTTGTTAAGTGAAGATGTAAGTCATGATGATGTAATAGAATTAAGATGCTTTTCATTGTAGTTAGTTTTAGCATTAAGAAGCTGTTACGTTGAGACAATTGATGACATTGTAAGAAGAATCTTGAAGTGTTTTTAACTTACAATTATTATATCAATTACCCTCCGCATGAATATATTTTATGCCAACTAATTATCGCTTAATTTTTGTTAACAAACATAATTTAATTAGGTTATAAGAATTATGTGAACACGCCTTATTTATCGTTTATGGGTTATGCATATATAATATATCATATCAGTTTTATGAACTTGGTTCCATACAATCTATCATAATTATCTACCAGGGACAGAAATTCTTTAAAGACTTGTTATTGCTCAAAATATTGTGCTCTTCACGTAGTATTTCATTATTAGGTGCATCCTTCATTCTTTTATTACAATTACAATTCAATTCAAGCTGCTAATATAAATATTGTGGATTTATATAGATATTTAATGTGCATACATTATTACCTATGAAAAACATTTATGTAAAAAGTGGTTTATGCGGTCAGAATGTTTTCCTGTCGGTTTGCATGTCTGGCTGGACATAACTATAAGAAGTTTATGGATTTCACTCAAAATTGGCATAGAGGCACCTTCGGGACAAGAAGAGTAATGGAAATGAAATTCAGGCCGGACGGTGAAATATGGTAGGATGTCTAGAGATGGGACGTGTGAGATGCACTAGAATTGCAAGGGAGGAAATATTTCATCAAATATGTATGTGCTCGTGGTTTTTTCAAAAGATGGATTATTCCGTTTTAATTCATTTAAAGAGGTACGTCGTTACATTCCTTTATGCATACACGGTGGGAAACTAATGCTGCTGAATGCGAGTGCTGAAATTACTGCTAAATGGACGGAGGAAATTTATTTACGTATGTCCAACAGCTACTGTCTGTATTTTCATATTTATCATAATTTGTGTAGGAGTGAGATATTTAATTGTCACGTATTCAATAATCCTCTCTAATATACATATTCATTGTGTTTAAGGATGGATCATCAAAATCGGCCATTATCACATCTTAATCGTCTTCCTTCGTCACTTCATAAATTGCTGTTTTCAATTTTGCTAATAATAGATATTTAATACAATCAACATTACATATTACAAGCTATGAGTATTAACCATCAGCAACCATGACTTTATAATTAACGCATATTGTGTCTCAAAATATTATATTGGTATCAATGAATTCGTGCTGTTTTACACAGAATTTGTAAAATATATTCTACTGGAATTAACAACACATTCTGTCCATTCGCTCCAACTCAAACTTCGTAGTTAAAAATGCAATGTATTGTCATTGCATACACCGTGATACTTTTGTTAGTAAAACTGCTGGAAGAATAATTTGCTGCTCCGTTTCTGTGTGAAATGATTCCAGAATATCTTGCCATCCCATAATATGCCAAATTTACCTGCAGCGATTTTCAGTGAATGCAAAATCATATTAACGGGATCCATTTTTTCAACACGGTTTCATTACTCCATTCAATTATATTCGTTATGTTTATGTCTATGTCAGTAAACTTATGAATGCCAACAGTCATGCTCATTGTCCATTCACCAAAAGTGTCGGAATGAGCATTCATGTAAATTCGGTGAGGCATGTAATAGGTAATAAATACAATTTACAGTAGTTGTAGATTATGACATGTGTACGGTCCACCGATCTTCCACATGGTACAAACAAATCTCCATCTATACACTTTACGCGTAGAAAATGCCACTTTTACTGAACAAAACAATTTTTTTTTTAGCATGTTGCCAATGGCAATTATGCTTAGTTTGCGTAGGGAAACTTCGGCCGACTCATTCAACCTCTTCCCCTAATTACATGGACCGCCGAATTAATATTTACAGAACTGAAAGCATATAATGAATAAATGTAACAGAGACTAATGCAATACAGCAATATTGTGCTGAAAGAACTCATATTTCACATATGCTGCTTCAACTATCCCAAAAGGGATAAGCTTCAACATAAATCAAATTCGTTAAATAAAGGACAATGACAGTTTGTAATTCGGCTATATAAAAGTTAGCTGCCTAGTGTCACGCTAATGGGGTATCCTGAAACCGTACGAATCTTCGCTTGATAAAAATTACTGACAATTGTGCGTGTAAATGGGTACGGTACAGTCAACTTGCGATGTGTACTTATTAGTGCTATAAATTATTAACCTCTTCCCAGCTGAATGTAACTATAGTCGTGATTTATAATTAAACCCTTTACTACGAGACACGACTATAGTTG